>LOEQ01002216.1:183159-200381 GCA_001685075.1 Bramus lutescens | reverse complement strand
CCTGCAGCCGCTGGTTCTCGTTGTCCTTAATCTTGATGACCCTCAGCAGCTCGGCCTCGTGCTGCCTTAACAGTGCCTCCCGCACTGCCTGCAGCTCCTTCATCTTCTCCTCGTGCAACTTGGTCTTGAGCTCAGTGACCAGGACCGCGTGCTTTCGCTGCTCGTGTTCGCGCACCTGTTTCAGCTCCTGGCTCTTCTCCCGTTCCACTTTGCTGACCTGAAAGACAGGTGAGACTGAGGCTGTTGGAGCCCTGAACATCCGCAGCTGCTGAAATATGCGTGCGCACACAAAGGATTGCTTTTCTGCCAACGTAGGGGCTACCTGACTTCCAAACGTGCTTTTAACTGTCAATTAAAACAGAAGTCACCCTGCTTGGTGGAGGGCGTGGGTGTGCATGCTGGCCCTGTAGCATACATGGCCCCACACTGTTGCCTGAGAGGTCCAGGCCGTGGGCAGGCTCTGCCCATGGAAATCTGCTCCAGGTCCTTCTAGGAGGAAGCTGAGCATAAGGAGAGCTTCTCAATGGACATTGCCCCCCAGGAGCAGTGGAGGAGCACTAGCAAGTCTGTGCCTGTGTAGAACCTTCAAGCTAGTTTCTGCTCCCTCCCTCCAGGTTCTATTTCTTCACACAAACAGTGAACCTGCCGTACTTACCTTCTATGGTGAATGGGGAGACACCTCTTAGCAACCAGACTGTCTTTCTAGATGACACCTTGTGTCTACATTTTGGAAACAATGTGACCATGTGCTTCATATTCATCCGGATGTTTTGGGGCTCTGACTGAGTGGTTACCCCACTATAGCAAGTACTATATATAATGGATATATGATGGATAATGACTAAAATTCCATGTGCCCTGTCTGTACCATGGCTGAAGAACTGAAGAGCTCCCCTGTGGTCCATGGCACTTACCTTCTGCCTTCACCATGCAGAGTCCCAGTTCTCTCTGATGAGCAGATAAAGCCACCAAGCTCCACAATGAGGAGTCCATAGTGGCCTGTCCTCCTGGCAGCGTCTGACTTTGTGTCCCTCCTTGAGACCTACAGGCCCCTCTTACCTGCTCCCACATCAGGCACTGCCCCAGCTCTGTAGCTCTGCCTCTCAGGACACTCAATCCAGAGGGGACCCATAGCCCAACCAACCCCTTCCCTTTCTGTTGCTTCCCAGGGCTCTAGGCACCCGCATAGAACACTTTTTTTCTCTCTGGTCCTGACTCTCAGATCTCCAAGGGCCAATTTACTCGGTGACACTGAGGGCTACACCCCATCACCTGCACCCAGAGGGATCTGCAACCTGCTTTGTGCCTGAAGACTATCCTGGCTTCCTAAGCCCTTTTAGGGGATCAGCCAGTGGTGACCCAGCAGGATATATGGGCATGGTGTCACAGCCCCCTGCATCCCCCCTGCCAGGGGAGAAGCAGCCTGCTTCTGTTGGGAAAACATCCCTCTCTTAGGCTGCTACTGTTCTGATCAACTTCCTGCTTACAGTAGCCATGCATATCCTCATACCCACTTCGGGAAGACAGGGCCTCTATGAATCTCAAAGACACAGCTGGGGATCCAGCTGCTCCCTGCTGGGACCCTAAAACAATCAGTCTATATTGAATTTGTTCAAACAGCCCTCCCCATGTCTTGATTGCCTTCAAGTCTTTCATGGCCATAGTAGGCACCAGTTCTGGAGTGACTGGTATTTCCCACTTTTCCATAGCAGCCAACTGTGAGTCCTTCCTGTGCTGGGTGCCTGTTTAATCCTTGCATGTTCCCCCATCTTCTATTTCTTCTCCTTGTATTCTTTGGGGAGACTCTTGCTAGAGCCATCTTCTAGGCCCCCACTTTCCTTACCCGCCCACCACCAAACAGCAGCAAAACTGCCCACTCCACCTGCACGGCAAGCATTTTCCTGCTGAGCTTATCCTTGGTCCAAGCCTACTTAAAAGCCTCCTCCAACTTACATCAGTGCCATGATTTTGGGACAAAACCTTTAACACAGGGGTCTTTGGGTATAGTTAAGATCCAAACTGTTCCTGATTTGTCTCTGTGGCTGGCCTTTCTTCCTCTCCCACCAGAGGCAACTTTCTGGGGCTGTTTGCTACTGCTTCCCCATAGGACAGGCATGTGACACTGACTCACAGCTGGCACCAGGGCTGGCGACCCTATTGTCCTCTCACAGCCTGTCCCTCCTGCATACTGGACAGTAGGTGGCCATCCGGCAATGTGGGTTTCTCTTTTGCTGAATAGACCATTACTGAAAACTAGAGCAAATAGGGAACCAGCTCTCCACCCCCCCACCTGCCCATTTAATGTGTACCTCCTCCTCTTCCAGTTTTAATCGAATCCCAGATATGAGAAAAAAAATCTGGGGTTTGTTTGGTTTGAGTTTTTTTGAGACAGGCTCTCACACTATAGCTGAGGTTGGCCTGGAGCTAACACTATGCAGTCCAAGCTAGCCTTGAACTCACAGAGATCTTCCTCCTTCTGCCTCATCCCAAAGGTGATGAGATTACAGGTGTGAGCCACCACATAGTGTCTCTGAATTATCTGAAGAAAGTCCTTCTCTTCCTCCATGGTTCCTTTGGATGATTCCAGAACATTCTATATGTTTAAAGGAAGGAAGAATGAATGGCTGGGTGGGGCAGGAGTAGCCAGTTTCTCCTGGGGGTTAGGACCCAAGGGTGCATCAAGTCCTGAGTGGGACATGGTAGGTCAGAACACCAGTATCTATGGACCCAGGAGCACAGAGGAGTCGTCTCCCAGGAGCCTGGCTCTGTTCTCTCAGCAGATACATTGTCAGATCTCATGAAAACTTCCCAAATGGGAAAGAGCAAAGAGAAATGAATGCATCTTGTGTCACAGAGAAGATTATGGAGAGCGGAGAGCAGTGTGAGCCAAACAGCCCGAAGTGGAGTGAAGCTCTACCCCACCTTTAAGCTGTTGGAGACAGGGGCTTACTTCTATTCAGGGCCTGAGACTTTGCCATGGAGAAAAGACTACCTGCGCTGCATGTGTGGAATGCTTGGTTATCATCCAGCCAATCACCAGACACCCTTTACTCTCCTGCCTGCCCCTCCCAAAGCACCCACAGTGCTCAGGCTGGGCCACTAGTTTCCAACAAAGCATGTGGCAGAGTGGACATTCCAGGACAGTCATGAAAGCTGAGCAGAAGTTAGGCCCTGGAGAATCCTGGAAGACTCCTCTGTGCCCTGGAGAAATGCCAGTAGGCAACTTTAAGGCTCAACATGAAGGGTAGCTAGCTCTCCCGGAATTCTGGGAAGCTGGCTAAAGACAGACATACCAGGGAGGGGTGAGGGGGTGGGGGGACAGATCATCTTGGCTCACAGTGTCAGGGGTTTAAGTCCACGGTCACCTGGCTCCATTGCTTCCAGGCCTGTGTGTGTGTAGGAAGAGCATCATAGCTGGGGAGAGACAGGTGGGGGAGCAGAGTGAATGACCTCGCAGTGGACAGAAGTCCATGCTGGCCAGTTTCTGCCTTCCACTTTTGTTCCTCTGTGCCTCCTGCTCAAAGGCTACCGGGAAATGCCATCCACATTCAGATTCACAGTCAGCTTTTTTTCTTAGCTGCTGTTCCTCGTTCCCCCTGGCTCTGGACACCCTCACAGACACGCCCAGAGGTGTGCTTTACTGATACAGGTGTCCCACCGTCTAGCCAAGTTCATAATCATCACAGCCACTTGACTCTCACAGAACCTGCAGTCAGCAGAGACTGGGTGTTAGCTGCTGTGAGAAACACTACAGCCTTCTCAGACATAGGGCAGCCACCAATGCCTGCCAGGGTCTGTCCCAAATTCTCATACATGACTTTTTCTTTCCTGCTGGTTCTTCTGGCCTTCCAGAGCAACCCAAACCATGGAATGGGAGGGAGGTTACTTCACTCAGGGCTGGGGGGAGGGTGGGGGAACTTCCTTCAGCTGCTGTTTGGTTGTGGTGAAAAAGCAAGATAAACAATTGATTCTTTCCTCTAATTACTCAGTTGTGCGATAACAAACTGGCTCGCTGCCAACCATGGAGTACCAACTGTTTCCTGAGGTGCACAGGGATTCAAGCATACTTGATGGGCCTCAGTTCTTTGTAAATCTCATCTTCAGTGAGGCTTGGAGTGTTGGCCCCATTTGTGGCCAGCGAATGCCTCTTCAGGAGGCTCTTGAATCCTCTTATTGAGAGCCAAGTAGTTTCCCAAACTGTGGGATGTGGCATGGTCCAGGTTTGTTTTGCTTATCTCTAGTTGTTCTGAGTGCTTTTCATTTTCATAGGAAGTGATGTTTCAAGGTTCCAGGACTGCTCATTCCTACTGGGTAGGTTACTGATATATGTATGCATACATGTATGCACATGTGTGTGTGTGTGTGTGTGTATCACATGCACATACATCTTACAAGTTTACATCAACATTAAGTTCAAAGTCAGGCCCACAGAACTTCTGCCTAGCACCCTGTGCACAGCGGAATCTCTGTTCTTTTACACTGAGCACTTTTGTTCTCAAGGAATCAGGAGGTGATGTAATCACTCATTCCCCATCCCCACATTATATAGACAACTGTTTCAGGACTCGGTAGATTTGGCACTGACACCACTGGGTGTGATAACCACAAATGACTGGTGCTCTTGCACTTGCCGTACGCCCCCATTGTGCGGTTGCACCGTCACCACATGGCCAACGCCACGGCCATTCTAACACTCTCCCTTCGTTCTTTATCTCCCCCTGACCCCGGCTTCCCTAAGCACAAGTCACAGGTGGCTTCTATGACGTCACCTTCACTGGGGTCTAACTCATAGAGGGGCTCTGGATCCCACGAACATAGCCCGGTTGGTGTCCCTGTCCATTTCAGGGCCTGAAGCAGCCTTAGGAGCAGCTGCAGGAATGATGCCACTTGAATTCTCGCAAGATGGCCCCTCCGTGACTGGATGCAGACTTTTTCAGACACAAGCCCCTCAGCGTACACTTGCTGCTCGTTCTTCTCTCCATCCACAGTTGTCTGTTACCCCTCACCATTGCGAAGTCTCCTTCGCTTCATGGACAGTGTGCATAGCACCTGCAGTTTCTTTCATGTTACTAGTGCACACTCTGGGGTGGCTGGTCTGGGTCTTGCTTTCATGGATGTTCTTTCAATAAGTAGTTTCCTTTGCAAAACCTTTTTTGTGTCTCAAAAGTTAAGAAAGCTCACTACCCTTGCAGAGGACCCAGGTTGGAGTCCTAGCACCACAATGACGCTCACAACTGCCTATACCTCCAGCTCCAGGAGAATCCAATACCTTCTTTTTGGTCTCCACTGGCTCTTGTACATATGTGGTGCATATAAACTCATACAAACACATGTACACACACAAAATTAATAAATAAAATTTAAAATTGCATTTATTTTTTACTTATTTGTTTGGGCAGGAGGCACGTGCTATGTTGCAAGTGTGAAGGCTAAATGACAATTTCTAGGAATTAGTTCTGTCTTTCCACAATGTGGGTTCCAGGGACCAAACTCGGGTCGCCAGTCTTAGTGGCAAGTGCTCTTATCTCTGAGCCATCTCAGTAGCCCTTGCTTCCTTTTAAAACATAGCCACATTCTTATTAAGTGTCATGTTTCTGTATTCTGCTTTTATGTCTCCATCGTCTTCAGGAACACCCATGCCTTTACGTTAGAGTAACGTAGCTCATCTTCAGTATTTACCTGCTTTCTTTTAAGCCTTTTTTTTCCTCCACTTTGTTTATATTTTTTCTCAGTCTCTCCTTCGATTCCTCATAGGGTATTATTTGTTGGGCTCATATGCTCATGTTCCTTCTAGATCTATATTTATAAAATTTCACTTCTAATTCATGTGTCCTGACACATCAGTTGTGTATTTTTTCTAACTTGGACATATGTACTGTCTTATCTAGTTTTTTTTGTTTGGTTGGTTTTTGTTCTTTGTTTTGTTTTTGATGTTTTTCAGGTTCATTGTACATAACCTTCATAGCTTCTCCTGAATGAGCGTTTCTGTGGTGCCATTTCTGTTTCTTACTCATTTTCTCTTTCTTTACCTTGATGTGATCTCAGATCTCTAGTGGTGATTTGACATCGAACACACACACCCCACTCTCACCCCCACCCCACATTTCCCCCTAGAGGGTTGTGTCCTGCACCACACAGAGTGCTCTGGAATTTTCTTCCTTACTTTCCCACAGTGTGGCAGCAGCTGTAAGCCATGTAACCACCTCCTGTGTATATGCATGTATAATTTGTCTTCAGACATGCATTATGAATATACATATATATATATACACACACTAACACATATAATTTCATGGCAGAGTCTCAGCCAGGTAGCCCCGGCTGGCCTCTTGCCTCAGTTTCCTGGGTATCAGTATTATCAGAAATTATCACCATACCTATTTTTTAAAAAAATCACATTTAAAAGGCGCTTGGCTCACACAGTAGAGCCCTTTCCTGGTAGTGGGGCCTGCTAGGCTTCCTTGGTGCTTTACATGTGTGACATCTGGTGCTGCCCGTTTTCTCACTCAGCTCAGCTCAGCATCCCAGCATGGCTGGCTAGGAAATGGGCTCATCTCTAGAGAGAGAACCACCATGGTCCTCAAGCCTTCTCTCCTGGGGAGCAAACTACGGAGGACACAGAGACTCAAAGTCTGCAAGGCCCCAGTGGCAGGGTGGCAGCTGAGGGAGTGATGGGAGGCTAGGAACACAGGTTTTGTCATGAAGGTCACAGACCAGCCCCATCTGATATTTAATGTTCCTAAATTACACTTCTCAGAAATGAGCACCAGTGATGTTTCATTGTGGACTTTCCTTGCCCTCTTCCTCGTTCAAAATGTTCACTGTAACCATCTATAGAAAAATCACATGAAAACCACTTTCATTTTAAAACCGAAAGAGCTTCTTAACATTCCATCATGTTTACAAGCCTGTTCTCTTACTGCTGAACTTGTACACCATCTCTCATGTTTCCTTGTTTTAAATTTTTTTATTTTTATTTATGTATGTGTGCATGTTCATATGTGCCTGCATGTGAGTTCTGGCAGATGCTATAAGAGGGCCCTAGATTCCCTGGAGCTGGAGTTATAGGCAGTTGTGAGCCACCTGACATGGGTGCTGGGAACCGAACCCTAGTCCCCTGGAAGAACAGTAAGTACTCTTAACCACTGAGCATATCTCTATCCCCATCCATAGGGTTTTCTTCTGCTTACAGATACTGAAGCTGTGATACTCCAAATACGACTACAACCCAATCACCACAGAACCCTTAAACAGAGACTTTGGTCCTTCTGTATGTAAACAGTGAACTTTGGCCTGGCTGGCTGGCTGTTTCAGCAGACTGCAACATAACAGGAGTTGTCTCTTGGAGCCAAGCAGTTGAGCCTCGGTCAATTACAGAAGCCAGACTTTCACGGAGACTGTGAAATTATGCCCCAAACACGACTACTACACTGCCCGTCTCCTAGCATCTCCTGTCTCTGTTTACAAAAGTAGCCACTAGATGCAACTCAGCTCAGCTTCTGGATGTTTTAATCCAATTATCTATCTTATATGGGAAGGATGAAATGGTAGCATCATTCTATGTACTCATATCTGCTTAAATAAGTCACCCGGGCACCTACTGTCCAGGTTAGCCAATCCATATCCATTCTTGCACATTAAGCCTCCCAGATTAGAATTCGGGGACTATAGGTCCGTGGTTCAGTTTGACTCCCTGAGACTTACAGCCTTGGGAGAAAATTACCCACCCACCATCCACCCACAAAAGTAAGAAAATAGCCCTGGCAGTGGCACCAGGATTCATCCCTACTACATGTACCAGCTTTTTGGGAACCTATTCTCTTTAGATGATACCTTGCTCAGCCTAGATATAGTAGGGAGGGCCTTGGTCCTTCCCAAAAGCAATGTACTTTACCCTCTCTGAGGATTGGATGGGGTGGGGGCGTGGGAGGGTATGTGGAAGGAATGGGAGAAGGGGAGGGAGTAGGAACTTGGATCGGTATGTATAATTTAAAAAGATAGTTTGTTTTCTTTAAAAAATAAATAAAAAGGTAAAAAAAGTAAGAAAATAGCTAAGCAATTTTCAGAACACAAGCACTGTCTTGTGACCTTTGACTTCATCAGCTGTCAGCACACTGCCTTTGCCTCATAATGTGAGCTGATACACCTTAGGCTCCCTTTTAGATAAAAGGGGAGGCTGAAACTCACTCACCTTAGAAAGGTCTCCTTAAGGAGCTGGAGAGATGGTGGTTCAGTGGTTAAGAGCACTAGCTAATCTTCCAGAGGATCCAGGTTGAATTCCCAGGACCCATATGGTTACTCACAACAGCCTATAACTTTAGTTTCAGGGTATCTGACACCCTATTTTGACCTCTGTGGGCACTGCATGCAAATAGTGCATACACACATATGCAGGCATAATACTCAAATACATAAGCATAAATCTATAAATAAATGTCTCCTAAGCAGTAGGTAGTTCTAGCAACACACTGCTCTATGGACTCGAGAGGCAGCATCATGGAAGGCTTGGCAAGATGCTGTTCACAACAGTGGATATCTGAACCAAAAGTGCAGTGCAGGCTGCAGGGGTCCTGAGTCAGACATGGTGCTGGGATTCACTTGGGACAATCACTTCCCACCTGAGGGAGGGTGCCATACCCCCAGGAATCCACATCTCATCCTACAGGGGCCTCTAGCACAGTTGTTTAGAGATACAACAGTCATCTGTATTCATGTTATGAAAGTATTTAGGGCTCTCAAGTAATAGTTAACAATACTGAGGAGCCCTGCAGACAGCTTGATGGTTGTGAGGTTTTAAATTAGCCAGATGACAGGGTGTGACCCTACCCTTTAGCTCAAAAGTGATGCTTAATTAGCCACTAGACACTTTTTTGTTTTTCTGGAAAGTACATGTTCTCTGAATATTTTTGTGAAAATTGTCAGCAAGCCTTCCATTATGAGTGCTCTGGAATCCAAGGTCATCTTTACCAGTCAACTGAGGACTGATTTCTTTATAAGAACAGACACCAAACAGAATACACACACCTGAACCCACATGCCACGTCTGTGCCCATGGTCTGTCTGTTTTCATCTCACCAGAGATAGTTGGAAGATAATCAAAAGAACTGCCAGCAAAGCTTTGAGTTGGAAAGGCCCAAATAAGCAACAAGGATGATAGGTGGCCTTTGCTGAGGCCTTCATCTGGCCATTAGCTGGGGAGGAGTTCAGAAGTCTCTCTGGTCTGTGTGTGTGTGTGTGTGTGTGTGTGTGTGCCCTTAGGTGATCTCTGTTCATCAGAACAGTCCCACAGCATACCCAACTAAGCTGTAGGATGATTCAGAGCTGTGTTCTGTGATTAGCTGATGGTTCTAATTTGGACAGATTGGCACGTGATGTGTCTAAGAACTGTCTTTTGGGCTGGAGCACCACTCTTAATGTTTTTGCACATCTGCTTGTCGGGGCATGTCCCCTCACTAGGGGCATGTTTCCTCACTGGCTTCTGGCTCTCTCACATCCTGACAAAATGTGTATTTTTAAAGACTGGTTGAATGAATGTGATGAGAGACAAGAAGTTTCAATGTGAACAAATCAACTAGATTTCTGCGTCATTAGGAATGAAAATGCTAGGCTATATCAGGTGATCAAATGCCTGTGGATACATGCTAAGACACATGCTCAAGACCTCTGTGCTGCAGCCTCTTACAAATTCCAAATGGCTAAATAAACAGAACCAGTTCTCTTCATAAACCCAAATGCCCGGTGTTATAAAGAAGTCGGATTTCCCCAAAATGCCCTATAGAGTCAATGCAACCCAATCCACAGGGGTGCTAAGGAAGCAGAAATTAACAAGTACATTCTAAAATTTGTATGGAAATACAAAGACCCAGGACTCCCTAAAGCAGCATTTAAGAAAAAGAGCAAAACAAGAACATGCCCACTCCAGAATCAAGTCCTGCCATGGAAGAGTTAGGAACTAAACTAGCCTCAGACAGGCACAGGGAAAACAGACCCCCTGGCTCACGATGACAGGGACTAGCTAGTGATTAAATGGCACTTCTCTTGGGAGTGGTAGCTAATCTAGATGTATCTTCCTTGCAGTAATGCCAGAGACAAGAGGATAAACAGAAAACACAGAGGACCAGGCTCGAGCCTAGGTCACTGCTGCCAAGCAAGACAGCAGAGTCACATGACCTGAGGCTTCACTCAGGAAGGGCAAAGGATGCAGCCCACAGTGCTGCCCCTGCAAGGGCACAAGTGTATTCTTCTGGCTCTAAACATGTGCTGTGGTGCAAGGCTATAGGTCATTTCTTTATCATCAGGATCTTGCTAGGTGTTATAGGCTGGTCTGGAACTTGCCATCTTCCTGCCATCCCAAGTGCTGAGGTCATATATGGGTGTCTTCCATGCTCTGTGTTATAGCCTTTAAAAAACAAATACGTGGATAGAAGAAAAGGAAGGGGAAAATGTAACTATATCATAACTCCCAAAATAAAACAATTCTTTAAAAATAAGTAAATATGTGGTGCCATAACTATTCCACATCACAGGGAAGACTCAGTCACTACTTACATGGGGCACAAATAACTCTAGGAGAGTTATGGATATGTGGAAGGCAAAATAGAGGCTTTCTGGGAGATTTCTAGGCTTGGGGGATGACTTAGCAAGCTCAGCACTGCTACAAAAACCAGAGGACCAGAGGTTGGATAACCAGGACCCACATAATGTGGGGTAGGAGTGGCAACCACTCTAATCCTACTGCTTGGAACTACAGAGGATCCCTGGAGCAACGAACAAGTTAGATAGCTAGACTAATCTCATCAGTGAACTCTGGGTTCAAGTGAGAGACACCGCCTATTCAATATCGAAGGCAGAGAGCAAATGAAAAAGATACTTGTATCAACCTTGGTCCTACATATACAAGTGAACACACATGCATGCATGCATGCATGCATACCCACACCCACATATGTGCCCCACAAGTGCATACATGCACCGCATCTACCTTTAGAGAGAGAGAGAGAGGGGGAGAGAGAGAGAGAGAACTTCTATTAGAAAGCATAGTAAAGTGTCTCTATGATTCTGGAAAGGTTCTTTTGAATAAACAAGTTCAAGAAAAATCTGCACAAACATCCAGCCTGTGCTTCCTAGGCCTCCTCAACCATACAGCAACTGTATCGCCATCAGAAAACACTCATTCCCAATAAGGTCCCAAAGCCCCAAAGCAGCACACTGAGATTGGTACCTGACACATTTGTGCACATCTCTGAATATATTCTCCTCAGACATTCTCAGGAAACATTGTAATGAAAACCCAGCAGCATCTTTCATGTCCTAGTGCCTGCTAAGGTGTCACCAGCAAAGCAGGGGACCTGTTCCACTGTCTTCAGCAGCTTCTAAGAGTGTTAACCCAACCAGCCACCCAGGTACTTGAGAACTAGGGATAGGCTAATACAATGTGGCATACAGACACTTGTTTTTATTTATGTTCCTTGGGGAAACCTCCCTGGAGCTTCTGGTCACTGTCTATGGTCCCCTGAGCTGGATTAGTGACTTCTTAAAGGGAGAAGCTTAATTTGCTAAAATCAGGTCATGACCATTAGTGGGCTATGAATCTGGGTGACAAACGCTTTGAGATGAGGTGTGTGCAGTGTTGCAATCACGAGGCAGACATATTCTTCCTGTAGGCCATACTAACATCAACAAAAAAGTGTGAAGGTCGCAGTCTCAGAACCTAGCCACGGTGCTGGAGAGATGGCTCAGCAGTTAGGAACAGTGGCTGCTCATTCAGAGGACTGGAATTCAATTCCTAGCACCCACATGGTGGCTCACAATCATCGTTAACTCTAGCTCCATGACTTCCAAGGGTACCAATCATGCATGTGATGCAGACATACATGCAGACAAAACACCCAGACACATAAAATACTTAATTAAAAGAAAAACCTAACCACATTGCATTGTCAGGTCCAGAGACCCAAAGCTTTTGTCTGTTGCATTATGAGAACTGAAGAAAATAGGAAAATCAGATAGGGCTGCAGAGAGACATGAGGAATAGAGAGAATTACACCCAGGTTGCTGAGGGTGTGGGTTTCTCTGATGTATGTGCAGAACAAGGCTAGCCCCTGTTAGGGTCAGGGAAGCCAGGTGGCCTGCTTCATGCAGAAAGAGCCAATGGCTCTGGGCAATAAGAAGAATCTTATTTTTTTGAGCCCCAGCTATCTCCAAAGCTCCTTGTGGGAATATTTTTCCCAGTCCACGAGCACAGAAGCATTAGTACCCAGAATAGTATGCTTATGTTTCTCTAGGGAAACACTAGCGGGTTCCCTCTTTTTAAGTTCAAGACCTTTTAGCATCAAGTGCTGTGAAAATACAGCCACCTGGGGCTGTGCCGACAAAAACACTGGAGCAGCCATGACTGAGCGCAATAAGCAGAAGGCAGGCTTGAGTTATGTGCTCGTCAGGCACATAACTTAAAAACGAAGACCCAGGGCTGGAGAGATGGCTCAGAGGTTAAGAGAACTGACTGCTGTTCTGGAGGACCTGAGTTCAATTCCCAGCAACCACATGATGGCTCACACCCATCTATAATGAGATCTGGTGCCCAGAACACTATATACATAATAAATAAATTAAAAACAAAGCAAACAAACAAACAAAAAACGAAGACCCAAAGAAAGTCGCAGCACCATGTGGCTTCACTGGTGCTTGTCTTCCTTCACTGCCAACCGCCTGAAGGCTCCACACTTAGCACTGAGTCCCCTTCTTCCTATATACTCTCAAATTGACATCTCCCAACACCTGGCAACTCCCACCCCTGCCTTGGCCAAGTACTCCCTAAGGAATAGCAGACGTAGTGAGCTGTCCAGCTGACGGTCTCCACCTGGATGTTTTGGCGGGTCTCCCAGGCACCTGTCAAACCACAGCTCTGGATCCCCTACAAACCCCTCACCCAGACTTCCCTCAGTGCTTTAGGTCAAAACTTGGGGACTGTCCTGTGTGCATGCGCATCCTCACACTCATACCTCTGCCTGGGTCTTTGCAGGGCACAGGGTACCGACCAGCTGCCATCCTCTCCACCCTCCCAGTTCCTCAAGCTGCCTTCCCAGCCCCTCCCACGGTAGCCTGCTGGTGTTTGGAACTATCTGTCAATGTGCATTCAGCTTCCTGGATCTGAGGTTATAGGAAATATTCAAAACTGAACATTGTATCTGTCCCAAACCGAAACAGATTTTCCCTAAGCAAAACAGCATATTGGTCATTCTCAGAATGCTGCCTAAACCCTGGGGCTTACATGCAAGGCATACACAGAGCTATTGAGTTTTTATGGTATGCAGGTTTTGCTCAAATAGACACATAATGACTTAATGGGGGGGGAAGACCTTTAATATGTCCTTATGATCATCTCTCAGCATGTAAGGATCAAATTAGTATAACTTTGGATGTAGTCTGCTAGACTGTTCATTTTTAAAACATCCATTTGAGCCAGGTGGTAGTGGAGCACGCCTTTAATCCCAGCACTCGGGAGGCAGAGGCAGGTGGATCTCTATGAGTTCAAGACCAGCCTAGTCTACAGAGAGAGTTCAGAACAGTCAGGACTGTTACACAGAGAAATCGTGTCTTGAAAAACCACAAGTGAGTGGTGGCCTGGTATGGTGGCTCACCTCTTTAATCCCAGAATTTGGGAAGCAGAGGGAGGTGGATCATTGTGAGTTTCAGGCTACCAGCCTGATCTACATAGTGAGTTCCAAGTCAGCCAGGACTACATAGTGAGATTATGTCTTTAAAAAAAGTGGCTAGGTAGTAGTGGAGCACGCCTTTAATCCCAGCACTAGGGAGGCAGAGGCAGGTGGATCTCTGTGAGTTCAAGGCTAGCCTGGTCTACAAAATGAGTTCTGGGACAGCCAGAGCGGTAACACAGAGAAACACTGTCTTGAAAAACAAAACAACAACAACAAAAAAATAGGGCACATCCCATCAGGCAGCTTGTCTTAGTGTTCTGCTGCTCGTGAATTGACACCATGACCACACTCTTGTTTCTTGTTTGCTTGTTTGTTTTGAGTATTTCAAGACAGGGTTGTTGCTGGGTTTTTTTTTCCTGTATAGCCCTGGCTATCCTGGAACTTGCGCTATAGACCAGGCTGGACTGGAACTCACAGAGATCTGCCTGCCTCTGCCTCCCAAATGCTGGGATCAAAGGTGTGCACGGCCACTACTCAGCTGACCACAGCAACTCTTATAAAAGAAAAGCATTTGATTGGGGCTTGATTATGGTTTCAGAGGATTAGTTCATTGTCCTCATGACAGGGAGCATGGTGGCACACAGGCAGACATGGTGTAGGAGAAGTAGCTGAGGGCTCTACATCCAGATCCACAGGCAGCAGGAAGAGCAAAACCACTGGGCCTTGCTTGGGCTCTTGAAACCTCAAAGCCCACCCCCCCAATGACACGCTTCCTCCAACAGGACCTCGTCTCCCTGGTGAACAAGCATTCAAATCCATGAGCCTATGGAGGCCATTCTTATTCAAACTATCACACAGTCCAAATATAAAGAGGTCTGAGGCAAAGCAGAGTTGCCCGCCTTCCTTTACTTCTAAGTGAGTGTGCTTACCCCTCTTCTGCCATTCTCTCCTGACCTCAGTGTCCAGTTTCTTCAACCTTCCTATATAGACTGAATGCCAGTGACACACTTCCAGGCCTTCCATGCAACATTAGGACTGCCAAGAGAGGCACCAGACTTCATAGACCTTACAGGTTCTCAACCTCTCCAGTGTGCAGACAGCAGAGACAGCCATTAATGACCTACACAGTCCCCACTGTGTGAGCTAGTGCAGGGGTGGAGGGTCCAGTTTGATTTGGTGTCCCTCTGTTCTTCACTGACAAGCCTTAATGCACTCGTTACTCCTCAAGAAGCCAGTTGCTGGCGAAGTCTAAGATGCTTAGCTTTAAGCTGCTGCAGTTGCTGGCTTCCTTCCGCACTTGACCCTGGACATCCCAAATTAAGAACTCGCTGCTGCAGGGCATCAGGGCACAAAGAATTCCCAGGCAATGAAAGGAGCCCACCCTAGGTATTAGGCCAGGATCACAACTGAGACATTGGGGTGGCTAGGTCTAAACTGAGGTCATGTTACCCAGTGGAAGAGATGTAATGTAACCTTTTTGTCAGTGGGCCTGAGTCTGGGTCTTTCTGTGGGGTTGTGCAGGCTCAGGCTCTGCCAGGGCACTAATTCTTCATGGCCCAGTGGCATTCCAGGTGGCTCAAGGGCTTCCAGACATGCTTGGAGGTCTATGGAGAGTTTACCTACTTAGGAAGGGTCTCCCTGGCCATATATTGGTGTCCCTTATCCAACAGAAGCTTCAGAAGAATCTGGAATCTTTTGAAAAGTAGACAGAATTACCAGTTCGATAGCTAGTTATATCTTGCAGTGGGAATTAAGATCTTAGTTTTGACACCTATAGCAGAAAACTCCAGAAAGACTAAGAACTAACATTGCTAGTGATTGTAATGTCCAGCTTCATACTTTACTTCCTAGTTGGTCATGACTCGTGACTATGATATTAATATTGTAAACTTAGTAGGATCTAGACTTGCCCAAGAGACAGACCATGCCTGGGAAGGAGTTTCTAGACTGAGTTAGTCAGGGTCAGAAGATTCATCTTAAACTTGCATGATACCCTTCTGTGTGCTGGGGTCCTAGCCTGAATAAAAGGGGAAGCAAGTTAGTTAGAAACCAGCATTCATCTCTGTTCTCGGACTGGGGATGCAGTGGAGATAACCATCTCAAGCTTCCGCTACCTTGCCTTCCTCCGCCATGATGGATGTACCTTCAAACGGGGAGCCAAAATCAGCCTGTCCTTCCTCAAGTCCTTTTGGTCCGGCATTTTGTGACAGCAACAAGGAAACTAACTGACACAATGACTTAAGCAAATATTCCTTGGGTGAGTGGCAAGTGGGTGGGCCCTGACAGTTTCCTTCAGTCTTGTTTCTAGTTGCTAAGAGAAGCTACAGCTCACGGGAGACTTGAAGGCTACTTCTGACGTGTGTGTACCGAATATGCTATAAAGGGAAGGGGCAGAGCACGGGTGATACCTGGGGAAGGAGGTGAGATGCCAGGGATGCACACCCCGTGGGGTGCTGTGCCCACGTCATCCTACTGATCTGCCCTTGAGAGCACTGAGCACATCTGGCTTCTGGTATTTCTTCCCGTGCCTACCTGTCCTTGCAGCGGACTCTGTGTCTGTGCAGGCCCAGGGGTACCTTGTTACTGCTTTCGATCTTGCAAGTACCTGTTCTGCTAGCTGTCTTGTGCATATGAGCGACAGGGCTGCTGGAACTTAGAAGCCGCTGAGATGCTATAAGCAGGCGAAGGTATCATCAGGATGTCATGAGACGGATGTGTTTTGACAAGCTACATGTAAAACACATGCGCTACTGTTGCAGCAGGATGGTGATGGAGTAGCTGAGGTCGTGACAGAAGTCCTCTACCTGGTGATCCCCGTGGCCCCAAATTCTTTAGATGGAAAGAGCCTTGTTGTCACAGGAGAATGGAAGGCACCACTACTGCTGGGGCCCTAGCAAGTCACTTCTCCTATCTGCAAGATGCTTTGGAGGAGGGTAAACAAAAAGCCTGGGGCTTCAAGTGTGGTCACAGGTGTGGTTCAGCCACAATAAGAGGCTCTCAACTCCTGACCGATCTTTCCCTGCCTGCACACAGAGCGTGGTTTATTTTTCAGGGCACGGCCAGTGCCAGCGCAAGGCTGACTTCACAAAGCAGTTGTGGAATCCTGAGTGTATGTGTACTCACAGCAACTTATATTGTTTAGTTCAAGTCCACTATGGATACTTCAGGAGAAACACAGAGTTGGCTCTAGGACTATGCCATTTGACAAGGCCCTCAAGGACCCACAGCATACAACCTCTGTGGGAGGGACGTCTTATTGGTTGGGGGTCCTTCCATGCCCTCCCACTGGGTTTTGGACTCCCAACTCTCTCTGCCTGTCATTCTCTTCCCCAAAGATACCCACCAGGATAAAGGAGTGGGTATCTCTGCAGAGACCTGCCACATCCTCCTTTATATAAGACCCTTTGGCTCCAGGGGCAGGAGCTCAGGGAGGGGAACCTGGAGCAGAGGCTTAAGCGCCCACCTTGCTTTTCTCCTGCTGTAGCTCAATCTGGATATCCGTGAGCTTGGCTCGTAGCTCCTCGTTGGCAGCCTGCAAAGCGGCGAGTGCCTCTGCTTTGTCTC
>LOEQ01002216.1:166888-183061 GCA_001685075.1 Bramus lutescens | reverse complement strand
CTCCGTCTGGGCCAGGGTATCCACGCCAAGCTCTTGGCAGGTGTCACTCCGCTACATTTTCTCACTCACCTAGAGGAAAAGCACACTCCCAGTGAGCAGGTTGTATATGGCTGACTGCTACAGTAGCCCCTCAATCATGCACCTTCAGCCTAGAACTCAGGGCCTTGGTGTTGGGGTGGGGGCACATCCAACTCCTCATCCCAGAGCTGAGGATGTTGTTCTGACTGTGCTTGCTGGAAACCAATATTGGTCAGAGAGGCATCTACCATGGACGGTGTCCTCAGACAGGGACTCTGTGCATTGGACATGCTAGTCCTTTGCTCCCTTAAGAAGAGATTGGTATGCAACTCCAGTGTTTCATATGTGGGTGTGAGCCCCATGATGACAACAGTGAGTGCAAACCATGAGCGAAGGAAGAGATGGTAGAGGGGGCTGGAGAGATGGCTCAATGGTTAAGAGCACTGACTGTTCTTCCAGAAGACCAGGGTTCAAGTTGCAGCACCACATGGCAGCTCACAGCTGTGTGTAACTCCGGTTCCAGGGGATCTGACATCCTCATGCAGGCCAAGCAAACACCCAAGGACATAAAACAAAAACAAAGCAAGAATAGATGGTGGAGTAGTGGCCACAACTCAGGGTCATCCCAGGGATCCACAAACTTCATCCAGGAAACACAGGGGTTCGGGGTGGGGAGTGAAGAGGAGGGGAGAGGAGGGAAATAGGAGGATGTGAGGGGAGGAGAGGGAAATGAAGGAAAGGGGGTACACAGGTCTCAATGAGTATTTGTACTTCCACGTAGAAGTAGGGTACCAGCTCACCAAGGAAGAATCCACAAATCCTGGTTGAGCTCCCTGGAGCACTAGATCCCAGCTTAGCCCTGGGCAGCTGCCTGCTGCCCTTCCCTCCTGGGAATGGAGGCCTTGGGTGTGAACTCTATTGCTATGCAACTACCTGTGACTCCTCCCAGTTGTCTGTCCATCACCCATGTCTAGGGTCTGGGAGCCACCTAGGCTGGTCTCTTAAATGGGTTCAAGTTTACTGTTTGAACCATTGGTTAGAAACACCAGCAGCTTACAAAATTGACTGAGCAAAATGGGTGGTTGCATTCAAGTGTCCAGAAAGTCTGGGTTAGGGAGCTCTCATGGATGGTGGACTCACTCACTATCTGGCAAGGACTCCCCAAACCTTGGTCTAGATCAGTGGTTCTCAACTTTATAATGCAGTGACCCTAAAATACAGTTCCTCATGTTGTGGTGACCCCCAACTATAAAATTATTTCCTTGCTACTGCATAACTATAATTTTGCTACTCTTCTGAACTGTAATGTAAATTCTGACATGCACAATATCATGTGTCCCCTGTGAAACAGCTGTTCCACCCTCAGAGGGGGTCACAATTCACAGGTTGAGAACTGTTGGAGCCATGGGCCCTAATGCTGCTTCACTAACCTCTGTGAGCAAGGTATAGTCTTTTCTCCAGCTTCTGGACCTCCATACCCTGCAAAGCCATTTGCCCATCCTGCTCACATCCCAGCAGGGCAATTCTGTACCAGCTTCCAGCCAAGAGTATCAGACAGCCCAGAACCATCTACATAAGATTCCTGTTTTGATTTATGCCCCTTACTCCACCCATTACCTAATCAGCTGCCAGTAAAGTTCAGGGCCCCTGCAGGACCACCATGGCCATGCCAAGACACTGACATTTACCTAGTGTCTTTAGGAGCTTTTTAAAACTTATTTTAAGATAAAACTCCTTTCTGGGCAGTGTGGTGCATGGTGGTGAATGCCTTTAATCTCAGAACTCAGGAGACAGAAGCAGGCAGAGCTATGTGAGCTCAAGGTCAGCCTGGCCCACAAAGTGAGATGTAGGACAGCCAGAACTGGTACACAGAGAAACCCTGTCTTCAAAAAACAAAAACAAAAACAAAACCAACCAAACAAACAAAAAAACAACTAAACAAACAAACAAAATGAAACAAACAAAAAAACCCCAACTAAACAAACAAAATGAAACCAATTTCTGTAAGTGTGGTATTGCACACCTTTAATCCCAGCACTCAGAAGGCAGAAGCAAGCATCTCTCTAAATTTAAGGCCATCTTGGTTTACAGATTAAGTCCTAGGACAGCCAAGACTACACGGTGAGTCCCTGTTTCAAACAAACAAAAAACAGAAAAAGAAAAATAATCTATAGGCCTTGCCTTGATAAAGCCATGTCACTAGTCACACACACACACACACACACACACACACAGAGGTAACCAACTTCAAGGAAGACACACAGGGCATGTGCCGGGTTGTTTCCAGAAGCCCAGTGCTCACAGCCCAAGTTGTATGCTGATGAGACAGTGCAGGCCCATGTGGTCTGAGAAGGGCCATCTTGAGCTCTGCCAGACTGTGCCTGCCTGAAGTAGCACTGGGGGCAGAAGTCAGCAGCAGGCTATGATATAGCAAGGGTTTCCATTGGATGGAACCCAGAAATGCAGAGAGCTGCAGACAAAGGATGTCCTTAGCTTCATGTCAGCTCAGCCCCAGCCCCAAATGCAGGAGGGTGAAGAGGGGAGTCATAGGGAGCTAGGAAGTCCTGAAATATGCACTCAATGCAGGAGGGCACAGAGCAGGGACAGTCACTTCAAGTGGCTCTGGTTAAGCATCTCTAACTTGTTCTGTTTGTAGCACAATTAGCACAAAAGCATTGATTATGGAGATAGAGGGGTGACTGGGGTCTAAAAACACTGGCAGCTTTTCAAGAGGAATCAGGTTCAAGTCCCAGCTCTGAAATGTCAGCTCACAGTCATCTGTAACTCCACTTTCAGGGGATCCAATGCCCTCATCTGGCTTCTGCAGGCACCATACACAATCGTTGCACACAGATATATGCAGAAAAATATCCATACTCATATAATAAAAACAAATCTTTAAAAGAATATGCTGAATCTCTTAAATGTTTGCTAAAGTGTGCTTGACCATTAGTGAAATAAAGAGCCCTAGACATTCTCCCCAGGGTCTGAAGGAAAGCCTGGGCTCAATCCCAGGACTTCTCAGCTCCCAGGCAAGTACCGCTTTGCTGTCAGCACTGAGCAGAACTGAATTTTTCATGCTTTCTTTGGTGAAGTCATTAAATTAATAGCTCCATATACCATCTTTTATTTTGGGGGTCTCCACAGAAGTAATAAATTTTCTTCCCAAGACCAGGGTAGAAGGATTGGGCTGACCTCTGCCAGTCTCTCTGGGCTGAGATACAGCAGGCAGCAGAGCTTTATGGTTGATGAATGCACCCCTAGGGTGGGTTAATCACCACTGTAAACCACAGGGTGCTCACTGGAGGCCTGTGTGGGGAAGACTACCCTCCCCTCTCTGTCCCCGCTTGCCAGCAGGTTTAGTTAATGTTTAGCTCTGATATGTGTTTTGATGTCACCGTGTGACCTAAAGGACATGGAGAGGTCAGAGTAAGTCTTCAACTTCCAGCACTGTTTGGAGCACTGTCCCCTTCCTGGTCTGCACCGTAATTCATGCTGTCTGGATGGTGACACATAGCCTTGCAGCCTTTAAAGCAGATTTGGCCAGAGGCCTTGAGCCAGACCAATGACTCATGACAATGAACAATTGTAAGATGAATGGACCAAAGAGTAAACTGTGTGATTCAACCGGCCACACTACAGCTTCCATGATGAGATTTCTTCTCTCCTTTATTTTCTGTTGTTGTGTTTTTGTTTTTTTCTTTTAAATTTTATTTTTTGGGGGAGACTGCAAGGGCAGATGCAAGGGAACAGGAAGATAAGTGGGATCGGAATGCATGATGTGAAATCCACAAAGAATCAATAGAAGTTAAAAGGATGTTTTTTTAAAAACAAAGCAGGTTCGGATTTTCTGATTAACTTGTTTATGGGGAAGAGATTATGACTGACAATTCATTTCCATGGAAACCTAAGTGAGGGAGGCAGGTGACAATGGTCCACCAAATTTTGGATCTGAGAGAGCAACTAGGAGGAGAGAGAAAAGAGCCACAGGCCACAGAGCCAGCACTTCTGTGTCAAGCAGGATGCACACAGTGATCCAGCTGGCCCTGCTGCCCATAGAGGGAGTGGGGAGGGCAGCAGAATCCACACCGGAGTTTCCTCCAGGGTTACAGACCAGGTGAGGCCCACAGGAGTCAAACAGATACACCTCAGCTGCAGCTAAAGTCCTGTAAACAGAACCGTCACTCAGAGGGGCGAATCAATGCCGGTGACCAGAGATGAGGATCCAACCAGGAAGCAGGAGGCGGAACCTTCCACAGGTGGAACAGGGAGTTTCCCTAGTGGAGGCTAGCAAAGGGAACTGTTGGAAGAGGTGGACCTCTGGAACACGGACTAGCCCTGAACGCTGATGGGAAGCTGGGTGCTGAGGGAGCAGGACTTTGGTGGAAGGCATAGGAGAGTGAACAGCAACTTAGAGCAAAGCTGAGGTCTGACTAGATGCGCTGAATCCCAGTGTCCAGAGTTTCCCCCAGCTCTGCTGACTGCAGCCATTGTTAATCCAAGAGAGCACCTTTGACTAAAAGCATGGTGCCCCAGGGGTCCTATATAGGGTACACTATCACAGGAGAAGCAGGCAGTACACGGAAGGACATCCTGGCAAGTCTGACTGCATGTGTGTTTCCTTGAAGCTAGAGGGAGAGGCCCCAATTAGAAGCAGAGCCATGTGGTCACTCTGTGGCAGCCCCCTAAGCTGGCCAGGTACAGGAATGGCTCCAGGGCAGCATGTATGTCACTGTGGTCCAACAGGACAGCAGCAGAGCCAGACCTAGCACCAGGCTCCAGCTCAAGCCTCTAAATCCCCACACACTTGCCCTTTGTCCTATGTTTGGAATGAAGAGCCCACAGCTGAGTAACTGGGAAGACAACTCCTTCTCTTAGGAATTCTGCATTGGCTTCTGGCCCTGAGGGGAGCTCAGCTGGGCAGCCTGACCTCTGTGTATGCCGCTGCTCAGCATCCAAAGGCCCTGGCAAGTGGCAATATATAAGTCAGTCACCAAAGTGAGGCCTATCTCCAAAGCCATTGACTCAAAGCAGCATGGCTTTAATTTCCTTCAGCCTCCTCGGACAGAGAGAACACAGCTAAGGCACTGCTTAAGCTGCCACCAACAAGGCCTATGGGTGGTTGAAGAAACTTCCTCTTTGGTCTATAAGACTGGACACCAAGTCACGATTCCTCTGAGTAACCTCCCTTGTTCCTTCTGTCCTGCATTCAACTTCACGAATGCTACTGTACTATGCTGTCATTCCACAAATTTACAGGAAGTAACGTATCATCAACTTGACAAGAAAAACAAAATATTCTGTCTGAGTACTCTCAAAGCCATCAGGAGGATGACGGACTTCTCCTGACATGTTGTCCGTCAGCCGTGACAGTTGCTGAGACAGCTAGCTGCAGGTGCAGGAGCGTGTGAAAGCATGCTTTGCGTGACAAGCTGACAGCAGCCCTTGGAAACAGGCGTGATGGCTGTCAGTGTACTGGCTGAAAGATAGGATTAGCCAAGGTTTGGGCTGTGGCCTCATTTCCAACCACAATACAAAGAAATCACTTGTTGGTTTCTTTGATCATTTATATTTGTATATTGATCAATTATAGACCCCTGGGAGAAATGAAGATTGCAGAAAACAAGGTGGGAATGGGAGAAGAAAAGAACCCTTCCAATAAGAAAAAGCTTTAGCTCCTGTCTGGGGTCTCTGTGAGGCACTCACAACACAGCCAGACAAGCCACGCCTACTAGAAGGTTATGATTGACAGGAGTTGGGTAGTTTTTAGTTTGAGATTGTTCTTGTACTGGTCAGTTTTTGTCACTTGACACAAAGTAGAGTCATCTGAGAAGAGGGAACCTCAATTGAGGAATTGATATTGTCACCTTTTTATCTTTTTTTTAGCCACTTTAGTAGGTAAAGCTGCATTAGTTATTTGAATTTCTCTAACAACTCAGGTGTTTGCACAGCTTACTTGGCAGCAGCACACCCAATGAGAAATCTGCTATAGGCTGATATTCTCCGTTCCCTTGGTAGAGAGATCCTGCTGTTCCCCCTTGGCCATATTATCTATCCATTCATTGATGGCCTCTTCAACTCCCCCTCTGGAATCTTCGAGGCAAAAGGAAAATCTGGAGTTCCCTGCTACGAGTTCTTGGGGTCACCAGGACCCTAGTCAGCTCCCTCTGTCCTCCTTCAGGGTTTTCTTGTACTGAGTTTACAGTCCAAAGACTGTACTAACAGAAGGGGAAACACATTTTGGCTGCATCTTCCCAGATACACAGTCTTGCTGTAGCTTTTTAATCAAAGAAAGAAATCTTGGGCTTATACTTACCATTATTTCATTTACAAAGTAGGTGTGATTTAAAATTCTCCAGTGCTCTTCCCAAGGTGAAAGGTAGATATTAATGCCCACAGAGCTCACCATCCAGTGTGAAGAAACAGAGTTCCCCTTGGATTCCAGAGAATAGTCATCTTCAGGGTATGTTCCAAAGCCTCAAGCTGTGCAGTTCTATATTGTATGACATTTTATTCTTTTGGGTTTTTGAGGGGGTCGTCACCCAGCTCGCAAATAAATCACACGTGGAGGCTTATTCTTAGTTATAAATGCCCGGCCTTAGCTTGGCTTGTTTCTTGCCAGCTTTTCTTAACCTAAACTAAGCTGACTACCTTTTGCCTATGGGCTTTTATCTTTCTCTACTTCTGTATACCTTTCTTTGCTTCCTTCTCTGTGGCTTGCTGTGTACCTGGGTGGCTGGCCCCTGATGCCCTCCTCTCGTTCTCCTCAGAGTTCTCCTTCTCTTTATCCTCTCTGCCTGCTAGACCCGCCTATCCTTGCTCCTGCCTTGCTATTGGCCGTTCAGCTCTTTATTAGGACGATCAGGCGGTTTAGACAGGCAAAGAATCACAGCTTCATGGTTAAACAAATTCAGCATAAACAAAAGTAACACACCTTAAAATAATATTCCCTAATAGTTTTAATTGGTCTAGTTACTTTATTTGGGACATAAAGATTAGCAGCAATGGAGCTGGCAAGATGGCACATAAAGTCACTCGATGCCAAGCCTCACAAGCTGAGGTCCATTCTTAGACCTCCCCTGGCAGAAGAAAAATCCCAGTTCTGCAAGCTGTTTCTGACTTTCACATGCACACAAAGAAATTAAATGTAAGACAAATTTGTTAACCACTATGCCATAGAAACTAGCAAAATTAATGTTTATAAAAAAACAACATATAGACACTTGTTGCTGAGTCTAGCAACTTGAACTTAATCCCCTGTACCCACATGGTAGGGGGAGAGAAATGATTCCTACAAGTTGTCTTCTGACAGCCACATGCACACCATGACATGTGTGTGCCTACATGTGTACATGCATGCACAGGCATGCACGTGCATGAACACATGCACACACACCACAATAAATAAATAAATGTACAACATTTTTTAGCAGGTAAAGATTATTACCACCAAGCCTGATATCCCAAGTGTGATGCTGGAGACCCAGTCGGCAGAAGGAGGGAAATGACTTTCACAAGTTGTCCTATGTCATCCACATATGTGACACAGCACACAGATGCATGTGCACAGACAAAATAAATGAAGGGGAAAATGGGCGGCTACAGTTGTTTTATGCAATGAACACATGTTGTGGAATATTACTTTAACTATGTAAAGCTGTGTTACATTTGCTTATGTTGCAGAATATTACTTTAACTGTGTGTTACATTTGTTTATGCTGCATTTTTAACTAGGCAAAGATGTGTTACACTGGTTTAGGCTGCATTTGCTTAATTATATAAAGATGGGTTGCTGTTTTACCTTGCCTGCCTAAGGCACCTGAGTGATCTAATATAAAGCTGAACGGTCAATAGCTAGGCCATAGAGGGATAGGTGGGACTAGCAGGCAGAGAGAATAAGTAGGATGAGGAATCTAGGCTGGAGAGAACAAGAGAATGGGAGGAGAGAGAAAGAGCGAGAACAAGGGAGGAGATGCCCAGGGCCAGTCAGTCAGGCAGCTACCAGCCAGCCAGACATGGAATAGGACATACAGAATAAAAGAAAAGTAAAAAGCTCCAAGGCAAAATGTAGATGAAGAGAAACAAGTTAATTTAACTTATAAGAGCTGGGGGGACAAGTACAAGCTAAGGGAGAGCATTCATAATTAATAGTATGTCTCTGTGTCATGATTTGGGAGCTGGTTGGTGACCCAAAAGAAAGCCTGCTACAAACACAGACATTATGAAATATTTTCCACTCAGCTCAGGACCTTCGGAAGGTCTTGGATAAAAACGGGACTCCGCTATCCAGACTGAAAGCCACAGCCACCATGAACCAGAGCACCATGGCCCTAGCTTACAGAGATGGTGGGCAAGCTAGGGCACTCAGGGCCTTTCCTCTCATATCCCAGCTGTGCTGAACAAACAGCAGCCAATCTGAGTGACGAGAGAGATAAACTGAGATGAGGTGGACAAGGATGCGCAGATGGGTGGATAAAGGCAAGCCCACACTTCCTCCTTCCTAGAGACTTCTATCTGAAGTTACATCAATTCTTCCTACCGCTCCTGAAGTTCTACTGGGTCTAGATGAGGATCTAACCATTCAAGAGAGATTTTATATATTTTCTTTTGTTTTTTTTTTCTTCAAGCAGGGTTTCTCTGTGTTGCTTTGGTATCTGTCCTGGAACTAGCTCTTGTAGACTAGGACGGCCTTGAACTCAGAAATCCTGCCTCCCAAGTGCTAGGATTAAAGGTGTGTACCACCACCTGGTTGAGATTTTATATTTTATTACCCCAAAACAAGTATCTAGGCATATGTCACCTTGCCCTACTCCATCTTTGTTTAGGGTGATGTGATGCCCTGTGCCCTATCCTACTCCATCTTTGTTGAGGATGATGACATTGATGCCCTGTGCCCTATCCTACTCCATCTTTGTTGAGGATGATGTGATGCCCTGTGCCCTATCCTACTCCATCTTTTTTGAGGATGTATGTGATGCCCTGTGATCTATGGACTCTGCTTCAGTGAAAGGTTGCACCTACTGGAGGGGCTTCATGAAGAACTGTTGACATATGTTTAGAATCATGAAACAGCCGGAGTCGAAGAAAACACTCAAGCTGGGAAGTGTGTGTATGTGTGTGTGTATGTACTTTTATACAAATATATACATATATATTACTTTTAAGTGTATGTGTGCCTGTCATGTGTGTGCAGGTGTCCAAAAGGGGCAAAAAGAAAGGGGGTAGCTAGAGTTACAGATGGTTGAGAGCCACCTGATATGAGTGATCCGAACCAAACTGAGGTCCTCTTATCACTGAGTCATCTCTAGCCCCTGAATCTCAAACTTTTACCCTTGAAATTGATCTCTAGCACATCCAGGTCTGGTGGCTCATGTCTTTAATCCCAGTCACTTGGAAGGCAGAGGCAGGTGGACCTCTGTGAGTTCGAGGACAGCCTGGTCTACAAAGAGAGTTCCAGGACAGCCAGGACTGTTACACAGAGAAATCATGTGTTGAAAACAAAAAAGAGGGGGCTGGAGAGATAGCTAGTGTAGCTCCTGCCCTACGGGATGGAACGCGAGCCGGGAACTAGGCTGGAGATTTAAAAACACATGCACAGCTACGGGGACGTGAGTCATCCTTGGTTTAAGAATGCCCCCTTTATTGTGTTCAGGGGCAGCTTATATAGTGCTCAGGCCATGCCCCAGCTCTCGGGATCTTTCAGCTGCAGGCCCACCATAAATCACTCCCCTGCCATCAGGGTTTCGTACTCAGAGCAGAGGAAAACAAGCTGTTTACAGGAAATCCAGGGTCTGGCGGTCTGCCGTCCCCTACAGCTCAGAGGTTAAGATCACTGGCTGCTCTTCCAGTGGTCCTGAGTTTAATTCCCAGCAACTACCTGGTGGCTCAAAACCATCTACAGTGTGTTCTGGTGCCCTCTTCTTGCCTGCAGTGCAGGCATACAAGCAGGCAGAACACTGTATACATAATAAATTAATATTTAAAAAGAAAAAAAGAAATTGCTCTCTAGGAAACAAGGGCCTTGTTTGGCATGCCTCTAAACACCCAGCTGAGGATACTTCCTTCCACATAGGTGTCTTTGTACCTGTACAGCAGGTTTGGTTGAGGAAGTACAGGTGTGGACACCACTCAGGCTGCCTGCCACTGGTCTGACAACTTCCTAATAACTAGTATCCCACATAAGAGACTAATTCCTGGAATGCACAGTCCAAAAGGACTGGCTGCTTCAGAGATGGATCCATTGGCCCAGAAGCGCTGCTGTCACTGACCTCTGGCAGGAATAAAAAAACCCACGATCCCCTGGAAACACCTGTACTTCCTTCATTGGCGTGGGCTTGTGCTTGCCAAGCTCACTGCACACCTCGCAAGTTTGACTTTGTCTATTTTTATTAATTAGTACATATCATTTAGTTATCAATAAAAATATACTTATAAAAATGCCTTTATCAGTGGGTTTTTATATAAAACTATCACTATTATTAGCAATCAAAGCCACTGCCTTTTTATCTATGGGAACAATTCCCATAGTTCCCTGCATTTTTTTCTTATGGGAACAATTTATTTTAGATATGTTTAGTTCTGTTTTGCTTGAGACAGGGTTCTGCTATACACCTTGGCTGAGCAGGAACTCAATGTGCAGTCCAGGCTGGTTTTGAACATGCAATCTGTCTGTCTCAGTCTCCCGAATGCTGGGATTCCAGACATGCACCCTCATGCCCAGTAAGTTGATTTGAATGTGAAATAGCCCACTCAAGCTCATGTGTTTGAACACTTAGTTCCCAACTGGTGGTAGTGTTTTGAGAGGTTGTGGAATATTTTGTGTAATGGGTCTAGCTGGTGGATTTAAGGCAATCATGGGGTAGAACTCGAGGGTTATGACTGCCTTGCTGTGACCTGAGGTCTCTGCTTTTCCTGCTCAGCAGCCCAAATGGGAGCAGGCTACATGACAGTCACATCAGTCATATATGGGTGGATACCCTCTGTCACACCTTCTCTGCCATGAAACTGCATTTCCTCAAACAGTAAGCCAAAATAAACCCTTCCCTTACAGCAGTACTTCCGCCAGGTAGTTTACCACAGCCATGAGAAAATTGACAGCACACCCATTTAGATGAAGCCTTTTTCTTCAATGTAATATTTCTCAGGCACACGGTTCTTATCACAGCAGGAGAGAATCCACTAGTTTAGGACAGAGAGTGAATGGCTAGGTTTTGACACCCAGCAAACATCCTGGGGATACTCTGTGTGTTTGGGCAGAATAATGATGTCCCAATGTTGTTCACAGTTCTGGAGAGGCCTGTGATTGTGTATACCACACAGCAGTACTGCACATATGACTAAGGATCTAGATATCAGGAGGCTCTATCTAACTATACGAGTCCTAAAGAGCAAGTATCTTCCACACAGGGTCAGGCAGATGGATATAGTAAGAACTACTTGCTGGACCTGAGGAGGTGTCCCTAAACCAAGTACCAGCACATGACTCTAGATTACACAGAGCAAAGGAGGAGGGTCTTCAAACCTATTACCAAGTCTTGGAATAAAAATTGGGTGGCAGCCGGGCAGTGGTGGCACACGCCTTTAATCCCAGCACTTGGGAGGCAGAGGCAGGCGGATCTCTGTGTGTTTGAGGTCAGCCTGGTCTACACAAGAGCTAGTTCCAGGACAGGCTCCAAAGCTACAGAGAAACACTGTCTCGAAAAACAAACAAACAAAGAAACAAATCAAATCAAACAAACAAAAAATTGGGTGGCAAGTCTAATAAGAACAGCTCATCTGATAAAGATGCTGGTTATGCTGGTTATCCAAGCCTAACAATCTCAGTTTGATCCCTAGAGCCCATGAAAAAGTCTAGATGCAATGGCATGCATATCTAAACCCAGGAGTAAGATGGGAGACAGGAGAATCACGGGACACGGGAATCTGGAGTGCACTGTACAGCAGCAGAGGCAAGACGGACTGTGCTTCAAAACAAAGTGGAGGGGAAAACTGACCCCATCCTCCACCAAAAAAGACTTTGTCTTCTGGCTCTACACATGCACCCATGTGCACACTGGCACACACACACACATACACACATACACACATGGTTCATACACACACATACACACACATAATATTTAAAATAAAAAAAGAACTGAGTAGTGTAAGGCTAAATATGCATGCAACATAATGAACCCTAGAAGGAAAGCCTCCAGTGTGTGGGCTTATACACAAGCTCTGATTTGCACTAGCTTCTTTGTAGGCTGCATATGAGTAAGGCATTTGACAAGGGCCCTTACTCAGGGGAGGCTGGACAGACTTTCCAGACCACGGTGCTGAGGAAACTGCAGACCTGTATGCACCACAGTACAGCTGGCTGGACCCTGGCCTCCATCACATACAATAACTAACTGAAAGCAGATGAGTCTTCAAGATAAAACCACAAAACTCTTAGACCAGCAGTTGTCAACCTGTGGGTCACAACCGCTATGGGATCAAATGACCCTCTCACAGGAGCTGCCCTAAGACCACTGGAAAATACAGATACTTACATTATTATTCATAACAGTAGCAAAATTTTAGTTATGAAGTATCAATAAAAATAACTTTATGGTGGGGGGGTCACCACAACATGAAGAATTATATTAAAGAGTCCTAGCATTAAGAAGGTTGAGAATCACTGGCTTAGGAAGACATAACAAACCCCTCATGACATTAGGAGTCAGTGATTATTTCTCTGACACCAAAGCAGAGAAAGTAAGACAAATTGTACTGGAGCCAAACCTTCCATGCCCACAGGAGGGGAGAGAACATTGACAGAACATGGACCTTGTGAGGTTTATATCCACAGCACACAGGTGGTTCCTATGGTACAACGAGAAAGCACATATATGACTTAAGTGGAAAAGAATTTGAACAGATAGTCCTCTAAGGAAGATAGTCAGCAGTAAAACACATGGAAAGATGCTCAGCATCACTATTTGTCAGGAAAGGAAGCAACCCCTAAGAGATACCACCTGACACTAATTAGGATGACGGCTGTCAAAAACAAATCAGTGCTGGGGCAGATGCAGGGAACTGGCACCTCGTGCGTTACTGATGACGACATAAAGCCGTGTGGCTGCTGTGGAGTGCGGTCTGGTGGTTCCTACAAAATTAAAAATAGAGAATTGCTGTGGGCCCTGGAAATTCCACTCCTGGGCACACACTCGGGAGAACTGAAAATAGGATCTTAAAGAGAGATCCGCACACCGTCGTTTCTAGCGGCATTACTCATACCAGCCCAGAGGTGACAGCCCGGGAGCCCATCTACAGACGAGTGGATGTAGTTCACAGGGGAGCAGGAATGTCACCGCATTCGTCACTTTTATTGGTGTTACGACAAAAGCAACTTCAGAACAGGTTTCTTCTGGTTCACACTTAGGAAGAGATACAGTTCCCCACCAGAAGGTGTGCAGGCAGAAGTGCAGTGTAATGTGGTTGGTCACATGGTGTAAACAGACAGGAAACAGGAAGCAGACAGGAAGCAGAGCTGAGCAATGAAGTCTCAAAGCCCACTCCCACTGACCCACTGCCTGCCACAATATTCTGCTTTATACTCCTTCCACGATCCTCCAAATCAGAACTGCTGAGCCCACGAGAGACATTTTTCATCCATATCGCAACAGTATTTCAACCTTAGAAGGGAAGGAAATGAGAGCACGTGCTAGGGCATAGACAGCCTTGAAGACATTGTGCTGAATGAAATAAGCCACCACAAAAAGACACCGCGTGGGAATCCACTCACTGGGGGTGAGAGAGAGAGAGTTAGAATTACAGGACTTGCCAGGGGGACAAAGAATTGATTAATGGAGACGTTTCAGTTTCCCAAGATGAAAAAGCTCTGGAGATCTGTTGCACAGAAAACATGAATCTGTTAAACACACCAAATTGTGTGATTGTGAACAATGATGATAAGTGTTATCTCATACTCATCTTGAGAGTGAAAAGCTTAAGAAGTGGTATGAATTAGTGTCCCACGACACCATCTTTACTTTTGTTTGTACGTAGTCAAGCCTACCAGATTCTATCTTGGGAAGCACACAGTTAACTACGGGTGTGTGTTTAAATAAATATCTTTCAAACCTACAGCCACAGATAAACGAGATGTGGACATCCATCCAGCTACTGCCAGGAATGCATCACCTAAAGGAGCCAGGGAAGAGATGCAGAGAGCAGGAGAGCCTCCAGGAGAGCAGCTCTCCAGCACTGTGCCTTAGCCTACCCTGATCTGCTGGCTTTGGGGTTCTAACCAACACAAACTGTTTTGTTTTAGACTGTAAATGCACACACGGCAACTGTTCACAAAGGCAATAGGAAATGAGCGCAGGCCTTAGTGACAGAAGCCGGGTTGTGTTGCTGCAGTTGTCCCCTGCAGGTGGCACCACACATTGCCCTGAGGCATCTGCAAACACAGCCCTATTTCCAGTCCCTCGGGTAGCCGGTCACAGACAAAGCTGCAGGTGCACATGGGATAGAGAAGATGACAGAGCAGGCTGGGACCAGCATTTGGGTCATTTCTTCATGCAAGGCCTGAACTTGTTCCCTTGGGTCTATTCCAGCCCAGTGCTTGTCCAGCGCTGCAGCCTGCTGATCGTATACCAGCTCACCAAGGGCAACTTGGTTTGCTGTGGTTAGTACTCAGACTCCATGAAGGGCCCACGAGTCATAACCTGGATGTAAGCAACAGAAAACAATCTCCGTGGAGGTTCTGAGAGAGACAAGTTTAGCACGGTCCTATAAAGGAAACAACGGTTTCTAACAGGAAAAAAAATCATAATTTCTTTATTCTAAATAATGCAAGTTTGCTACCTTGGGGTGCGGGGCCTGGGGGGTGACCTCATTAGTGCCCAGATGATTGTAAAAGAGCACGAGGTCCTGGAACAGGCCCTACCTTCTAGTAAGCATGGAATGTGCCAATGGTGCTGCTTAGTTTTATGCCAACGACACAAGCTCAAATCATCTGAAAGCAGGGAGCCTCCACTGAGAAAGTGCCTCTATTAGATCTGGCTGTAGGGCAGTTCCTTAATTAGTTACTAATGGTGAAGGGTCCAGTCTATTGTGAGTGGTACAATCTCTGGCCCGGTGGTCCTGGTTGTTATAAGAAAGCAGGCTGAGCAAGTCATGATGGAACAAGCAGTGAGCAGCACCCCTCCATGGCTTCTGCATCAACTCCTGACTCCAGGTTCCTGCCCTGCTTGAGTTCCTGCCCTTATCGCTTCTGCTGATAAACTGTTATACAGAACTATGAGAGAAATAAACCCTTTCATCACAAGTTGCCTTTGGTCATGGTGTTTCATTGTAGCAATTGCAACCCAACTAAGGCATCGGGCAAGTATGGAACATTGTCCATAGCATTGAGAGGGTTGACTGGTTGGTGGGAGAGGAAAGCAACCTCATGGATATTATTTTTCTACTGCAAAACTCTAAGTGGATTAAAGAGAATTGAGGGTGGTAGAAAAAAAATCAAAGCATGAAAGCTACTGGGGCCAAGTGAGAGTGAGCATTCATCAAAGCTCTGGAGAGAAAAGCCTTTCCAGGCTTAAACGGATGAAAGGGATCCACACAGGAAAGATCGATAGCTTCCACAGCATGGATCTTTATTATAGACATGCAGTGCAATTAGGAAACCCATAACAGTGGGGGTCTTTTTGCAAGAATGCCGTGGGAAGTGTCTGCATTTTAAGTTAAGTTAACGGGCTAGAGAGAGAGAGAGAGAGAGAGAGAGAGAGAGAGAGACCTTGCTAGATAGAATACCAAATGAGATAATTTACAAAAATGAGAAGTAAAATTGATTTTAGAATTCATGAGAAGGCAGCTAGAGAGATAGGGTCAGTGAAAAACACTTGCTGTGCTGTCCGAAAGCTGGAGTTTAGTTCCCAGAACCCATGCTGGGAAGCTCAACACTGCTTGTAACCCAAGATCCAAGGGATGCAACATTCTCTCTCTTCTGGCCCCTGTGGGTGCACACAGATGTGTGACATTCGTCCATACAGACGCTTGCACATGAACAAACAGACAAATAAAAAAAAACCCTTTTAAAAATCAAGAAAGGGGACTGGAGAGATGGCTTAGTGGTTAAGAGCATTGCCTGCTCTTCCAAAGGTCCTGAGTTCAATTCCCGGCAACCACATG
>LOEQ01002216.1:113077-130608 GCA_001685075.1 Bramus lutescens | reverse complement strand
AAAAAAGGTGGGGGGGGAGACATATCAAAATAAGGGTCTCTTCCAATGAAAACAAATCACAGCTGGCTCCTCAGGTATGGGGCCACAGGCCACATCACAGGTCAGCTGGAGAGCTCTGCTGCTACCAGGAGTCTTGGAGACTGTGCCAGCCTCAAAGACAGAATCATCTGCACCCTGGCTCTACTTTGTATGCCTCAGTCAACTTGTTTTAGGGACCTTTTCATAAAACCACGACTGTAGGGCTGAAGAGATGGCTCAGTGTGTAAGAGTACTGGCTGCTCTTCCAAAGGTCCTGAGTTCAATTCCCAACAACCATATGGTGGCTCACAACCACCTGTAATGAAATCTGGTGCCCTCTTCTGACCTGCAAGGATACATGTATGCATGTATACACATTATGTATACACTGTATACACAATAAATAAATAAATAAATCTTTAAAATAAAAAAACCTCTAACTGTGGGCAGAAGGACAGGGAGGGAGCAGGAAAGCAAGCCGCACTCAGAGGAAAGCTGCCTGTGCCACAAGATGGAGAGGTCCAGGCCATGCAGCTGAGGATGGCATTGAATTCTGGATCACCTTACCTACAACCCTGAAGTGCTAAAACCCATGTGCCGCTATGTTTGTTTTTTAAACATTTTATTTGAGACACATTCCCATATAGCCCAGGCTGACCTTGAACTTGCTATATATAGCTGAGGCTAACTTGAAATACTGATCCTCCTGCCTCCACCTCCCAAGTGCTGGGATCCCACAGGCATACCCAAAAAACAATCTTGTATTTATCTTGGTTTATTAGGTTGTTGATAGTTATATGGGAAACATAGATGCATTTGAAAATACCCAGGCACATCAGTTTCATTGGTTGCAATGGACCAAGTAGTCTTGATTTTGCTTAATAGCTGTCCATTGCTAATCACATCAATCTTTTCTTAAAGGTTTATTTTATTATTTACGTGTGTGTGTGTGTGTGTGTGTGTGTGTGTGTGTGTGTTTATTCAGAACTTAGAGCAGGGCATCAGATCCCTTGGAGCTGGAATTACAGGAGGTTGTGAACTGTGTGATGTGAGTTGCTGGGAATCAAACTCAGATTGTCTGCAAGAGCAGCAAGTGCTCTTAACTACTGAGCCAGCTCAGTAGTTTAGTAAGGGCTGAGTGTCAGTCAGGAGATAGATACACTTGGGCTGGAGCCCAGGGACAGAGGCAGGAGTCCTTTCCTCTGATGGCTCTCCTGGACAAGGTTCATGGAAGTGACCAGGTGACCAATCTTTCCTTCTACAGCTCAGTCTTGGGATAGTAATTCTTTTTATAGTCCCTGTGACAGAGTTACATCTGCTGTAATTGTTAAGCTTGTGTGTCTGGTGTTCCTGACATAATTTGGTGTACTTTCAGGTAGCATATTTGATTGACATAAGTAAATTATTCGCTGGTTTGTGTCTCTTGCTTTGCTAACAGATGATGGCTGTGTCTTATATAAATAAGATTTACAGAGTCAGTCTTTCTTGGCATCTATACTCAGAGTGAAGTGACTTGGGTCAAGGCTGTTGTTTTAGAAAACAGACATACTTCAAAGCTGGGCATGTTCGGACAGATTCTGAGCAGGTCAGTCTGCTCTCTGCTCTCTCAGTAACACTGCACAGATTGATTAGCTCAGACAACAGGAAGTCATCATCCACGATCCTGGAGAGCAGATGTCCAAGGCCAAGATGCTGGTGGCATTGGTTTCTCTTGAGACCTCTGTTTGTACAAGGTCATCTTCTTTTCTTTTACACAGTCTTTCTTTTATGTCTGTACATCTCAGTGTCTTAAAGACCCATCTCCAAATAGTTGCATTGAAGGTGAAGGTTCAACCTATAAATTAAATTGTTGGTGGCTGTGGGAGATAACTCAGTCCATACCACATCTCAAACATACCTCCTCCCTTTTACGGGGCATTTTGTGTTACACGCCTTCAAAGTTTGCTGGATCCAGTAATACCCAGTAATAATTGGCTATTTATATTATATGGTCTTAGTGATGACTGAACTATAGTAAGATATATTGTCTGCTGAGATCCCATGTGGAAGCTGTAGGTGACTGTGTGTATCTATGTGTAAATGTGTGTGTATGTGCATATATATGCATTCTATATGCCTTGACTATGTTTATACTATCAAGGTCTATGACACAATGTTTGTATGTCCCACAGACACTTGGAACATGCCTAGCTTCACTAGTGAAAAGAGCCAAATGGTAGGGTGTTGCCTTACAGACACCTCAGCACGTTCCCCCCTCTGAGTTCCACTCACATTTGTTTGGCGAACAGAAACAAACACCCAAGTTTTATAATATTGTCCCCAAAGTTCACCTTCTATGTTGAAAGACATAAGTTGCGATGTGCTGTGTCCTCTCACTTTGCCCCAGTCCCGTGGGCTCCCAGGAACTAGTGCTGGGACAGGCCCTTGGTCTCCCGTCCTGGCGTGCCTGTTTCTTCAGCCAGGCATCTGAGTAGCTGCTGCTTCCTTCCTGAGGAACCTGTGGATGTGCTGTTTCTAATATACATGGCCAGGAGGACTCTGTCACTGGCCTGGGCCCCTCAGGACTACACTGTGGCCCAGAGAAGAGTTGGCAGAATTAGCAAGCTGTTAAATCAAGCCCACGAAGACACACCATAGTAGTTGCTATTACAGAATATCCAACGGAGCCATTTAAGTGAGGAGAGCTTGATTTGGCTCTCAGTTCAGAGGGGGACAGTCCATCTGGTGGGGAAAGTATGGTGGCTGGAGAGGCTCTTTTTTGTAGAGGCAGAAACTTCAGGAATGACTTTTTATATCTTGGAGGATTAGAAAGTTCAGGCCAGAAGTGGCTGCTACCTTCAGGGCCATCAAAAATTTCCATCTGCCTGTTAGGCTCCACCTCCAAAGGTTCCACAAGCGCCTAAAGCAGCTCCACCTGCTGGAGACCAGGTGTTCAAACACAGGAGCCTGAGGGCATCAGATCCAAACACACACTGCCTCCCCAGTGAGTGCAGTTCTATTATACTAGGATGGATGGGTGGTGAAAAGGAACTTCCACTGCCTAATTCTGGAGTAGCTTCAAAAACGGAAACACTGTTTGCTTTCAGAGCAGTGGGGAAAATACCCAACCCTAGGTGCGCAGCAAGAACAGTCCAGTCCTTAGAGGACACACCAAGGGTGAGGCATTTCATCCATGAAGAACTTACCTGCATTTTATTTGTTTATTATTTTATTTATTTATTCATGAAACATGGTATCATGTAGCCCAGGCGGTCCATAAACTCACAATCTTCCTACGTCCATCTCCTCGGTGTTGGGATTACAAGTATGAATCAGCATGCCCAAGTACTTCCTTTCCCTCCTTTCCTCCCTCCCATCCTTCCTCCTTCTCTCTTTTCTTTTTGAAAGCAGCTAGAGAGAAAACAATGAACATGCTGAGGAAACCAACAACTCATTAAACAGAACACATGGAACACAGGAGAGACATAACCTTCTTAGAATTCCAAAATACAGGAAGTCTCAGCGTTCACCACGGCAGCACTTGCATTAGTTCCAAAGTTGGAATGGCATATGATTAGCATGCTCCCTCTGCAAGGAAGACATGGAACCTTGCGAAGGGTTCTGCATTTTAAAAAGAAAAAGAATCCTTGGGTCAGACGCCTGCAATTCAGCACTTAGGCTAAGCCTGGAGGATTGCTGTGACTTCAAGGGCATCCTGGGCTACATGGAAGAAAAAGAGAAAGTAGGAATCTGAGAGAGCAGTTAGAAATTTACATCTAGAAATATCCCCTTCAGGAAAGGAAGTGAAGCAACTCAGTTTTAGATGTGCATGGTGGCTCCTTCAATCTCAACACTCAGAAGGCAAAGGCAGGTGAATCTCTGCAAGTTCAAGGCCAGCCAGGTCTACGGAGCAAGTTCCAGGATAGCAAGGTTCTATGCAGAGAAACACTGTCTTGAAAAACAAACAAAGAATAGGAAAAGTGTGCTTAGGAACAAAGGCATATTCTAAAATTTATTTATTTATTTATTGGTTCCTGTGTGTGTAGTCTGTAGACCTACTGGCCTCAAACTCAGAGATCTACCTGCCTCTGCCTCCTAAGTGCTAGGATTAAAGACTTGCATCACCACCACGTGGCCTGAAGTTTATTTATTTGTTTTTTTTTTTTTGAGACAGGGTTTCTCTGTAGCTTGGGGGCCTGTCCTGGAACTAGCTCTTGTAGACCAGGCTGACTTTGAACTCATAGAGATCCGCCTGCCTCTGCCTCCTGAGTGCTGAGATTAAAGGTGTGTGCTACCACCACCTAGCTCTGAAATTTATCTTTTTAGGTCTATTTTAATATTTTTATTTGTGGATGTGTGTGAATCTGTGAAAATATATGCCACATGTGTGCAGTGTCCATAGAGGTCAAAAGAAGACATCACATCCCCTGGAGCTGGAGTTACAGGCAATTGTGAATCCCTCAGTATGCGTGCCGGGAACTGAATTCAGGTCCTTTGCAAGAGCAGCAAACACCCTTAACTGATGGACTCTCTCTTCAGTTCCACATTCTATTATTTTTAATTTTTAGGTTTATTTTTATTTTATCTGTATGTGTTTTACATGTATGACTGTACCACATGTGTGCTATGCCTGGGAGATCAGAAGAGGGTTTCAGATCCCCTTGAACAGAAGTAACAGATGGTTGTAGCTGCCCATGTAGGTGCTGGGAATAAAACTGGAATTGTATGGAAGAACAGTCAGTGTTCTTAACTGCTGAGCCATCTCTCCAGCACTCCCCACACTTCGAAAATTTAAAAGCAGCTGGAAAGTAAAAGTGAATGAAAAAGAGAAAGTAAACTGTGGATAAGTCCCAGCAACCCTGCCCTAAGGCAGGTGCATCTCTCTTACCATCTAACAAAATTGACCATAGTCAAAACGCATTTCCAGAAATAAAGATGACCACTGAGTAGAAAGAATCCAACTCGTTAGGAAGACATACAGATTTTCAACAAATATGTACACAATGATAAAACTTAAAACATAGAAAGCAAAATTTGACAGAAGTATTAAGAAAAATGCCAAACTTGCCAGGTGGTGGTGGCACACGCCTTTAGTCACAGCACTCAGGAGGCAGAGGCAGGTGGATCTCTGTGAGTTTGAGGCCAGATGATCTACAAGAGCTAGTTCCAGGACAGCTAGGGCTGTTACACAGAGAAACCCTGTCTTGAAAAACCAAAAAAGAAAAGAGAAAGAAAAAGAAAAAATAAAGAAAAATGCAAATGCAGAACTCTATAATGACCATGTAACCATGAGAGAAATTAATGCCCCTGTTTCAATAATTATTAGAAGTTAGGCATAATGACACTCAGGAGGCTGAGGCAGGAGGATCACTTGAATTCAAGAATTCCAGAGCACTCTGGGTAGCATAGTGAGATCCATTTTTTTAAAATGTATTTATTTATTATGGGTACAGTATTCTTAGTATTCTGTCTGCATGTATGCCTACAGGCCAGAAGTGGGCACCAGACCTCATTACAGATGGTTGTGGTTGCTGGGAATTGAACTCAGGACCGTTGGAAGAGCAGGTAATGCTCTTAACCACTGAGCCATCTCTGCAGCCCTCCCATATTTTTTTTTAAGATTTATTTATTATGTATACAGTGTTCTGCCTGCAAGCCAGAAGAGGACACCAAATCTCATTATAGATGGCTGTGAGCCACCTTGTGGTTGCTGGTAATTGAACTTAAGACCTCTGGAAGAGAAGCCAGGGTTCTTAACCTCTGAGTCATCTCTCCAGCCCTGTGATCCCATATTAAAAACAAAAAAGTTATAAGAGGGCTAGAGAGATGGCTCCATGGCTAAGAGCACTGGCTGCTCTTCCACGGAACCTGGGTTTCCTTTCCGGTTCTCACATGGTGGCTCACAGCTACCTATAACTCCAGTCCTAGGGGATCCAAAGTCCTCTTCTGGCTGCCTCAACCACCAAGCACACACATGGTGCACAAATACACGTGCAGGAAAAATACCTATGCACATAGAATAAAATAAAGTGAATATGAAAAATCAGAGAGACAAATAATTAGCCCTAACCACACATAAATTCTGATTAGAATGGACAAACCTGACCTGAAAGACTCATATAGAAAGCTTCTGTCAGTGACATAATGTTTTTAAACACAAGCAGAAATTCTAAAGACCATCCATATTCTAGACAAGCCTTTAAAAAATTCAGAGAATTAAAATCACATAGAGCATATTGTCTGACCATAATGCAATTAAGCTAGAAATCAGTAACAAGATAGCCAGAGTGTAGCCATATGCTTGGAAATAAAAAATACACTTTGAATAACAATTTTGGTCAAAGAATAAACATGGTGTGTTAGAAAACGCTTTTTAAAATGCCTTGATGGAAACTGTAGTTATCGAGGTGAGACACTATGAAAGCCACTCTCCGTTCTCCACAGCCCTAAACAATTACAGCAGGTCAAAGTAGCTAAAGGCAAGAAAGGGGCTGCACAGTCAATGAAAAAGTTACTATTCCATGTGTCCACATTGAAAATTCATATGCAGCCGGGCAGTGGTGGCACACGCCTTTAATCCCAGCACTCGGGAGGCAGAGGCAAGTGGATCTTAGTGAGTTCGAGGTCAGCCTGGTCTACAAAGTGAGTCCAGAACAGCCAGGACTCTTATACAAGTTATACAGAGAAACCCTATATTGAAAAACTCCAGAGAGAAAGAGAGAGAGAGATCAAAGATTGCAGTAGTGGTGCACACTTTTAATCCCAGAACTCAGGAGGCAGAGGCAGCATGATCTACAGAGTGAATTCTAGGACATCCAGGGATACACAGAGAAAGCCTGTCTCAAAAAAGGAAGAAGAAACAAAAACAACAAAACAAACAAAAAGCCCAAGAATGGAATTATAAGATTTACAAGCAAATAGGTGTGAGTGGAGACAATCATTTAAGTGAGTAGGTTAATCCAGAAAGATAAGGTTAATCCAGAAATATCAAATGTCTTCTTTCATATGTGGTTCCTAAATTTTAAAGACTTATTTTTATGTATGTGTATCTGAGTGTGGGTTTGTGTGAGTGGGTTTGTGCATGTGAGTGCTGTGCTCAAAGAGGCCAGAAGAGGGCATCAGACACCCTGGAATTGGAGTTACAGGTGAGTGTGAGCTGCCCAATCTGGGTGCTGGATCTCTGAAAAAGTAGAGAGCACTCCTAACCTCTGAGCCATCTCTCCACTCATTCCTGACACACACCTGATTTTATATGGATACATAAAATATACACAGAAAGTAGAAAGAAATCTCTCTAGGGGAACCAAGGAGCCTAATAGGAGGGCCCCTGAGAGGTGGGAAAGGGGAGGAGAGCTCTGGAGAGTGTGCTTAAGGAGCATTGTGCATCTATATGAAATTGTTTTGTAGCACAGTACCACATACAGTGAGTGTGTGCTAGTGGAATACACACACACACGTATTGAGACAAGGTCTCTACATAGTTCCATCTGTCCTGGAACTTACTATGTAGACCAGGCTGGCCTCAAGCTCACAGAGATCTGCCTGCCTGCCTCTGCTTCCCAAGTTCTGGGATTAAAGGTGAGTACCACCATGCCTGACCTTATCAAATCTATTTCTTTAGCTAGTAGAAAAACAAGATAGCTTTGGGGCAGGGCTGTTAATACACCCAAGGATTTTTTTGTGTCTATTTTAGGAACTAAAAAAAAATAACAAACCAAACTCAAATGAAAGGAGGAGTTAATAACTATAAGACAAAAATTCATGAAATAGGATGGAAAGGACAATAGAAAAACAAACTAAACCAGAAGTTCACTTTAAAAATACCCATAGAGGCTCTTTTTTAATGGCAGTCTATGATGCAGAGTATTTGCATCCCAGACGCTGGCTGTCAGAAACTCGCTGAAATGAACGAAGAATGAAAACATCATACTGTCTATGAGAAGCACATGACCACAAAAGTAGCTGCCAATACTCTGGGTGAAGAGTGGACGGGTTATGTGGTCCCAGTCAGTGGTGGGAACAAACAAGCAAGGTTTTCCCATGAAGCAAGACTTCTTGACTCACGGAAGGGTTGCCTGCTGCTGAGTATGGGCTGTTCTTGTGTTGTTGACCAAGGAAAACTGAACAGGAAGTACAAGTCTGTTTGGGTATTCACTGTGGATGCTAATCTGAATGTTCTCAATGTGGTTATGTGGTTATTGTTTTAAAGAAGAAGAAGGTGAATTAAAAAGGAGAGGAAGGAAGAGGAGGAGAGGGGTTCTCCTGGACTGACAGGTAGTAGGTACCATACCTTGACAGCTGGGGCTGGAAGAAGCTAGCAGAATCTGAAAGCTTTTCCATCTCTCTAAAGATGATGTCTGCTGATACGTCTTTAGAAAGCCCTTCGAGAGGGTAAGAAGCCCAGGACCAAAGCACCCAAGACTCAGTGTCCTGTTATATCCCACATCCCTGAAACACATTTCTCTGCCACCACATTTCTCCGAGGAAACAGCTCACTAAGAAAGATAAGGTGAAGGCTGTGTAATGAACTAAAATTTTGGCCAAGAGAATGAAGGAAGCCAAAGAAAAATGCCAGGAACAGATTGACAAAAGACAGACAGAGGCTGTCCTCACTGGGAGCTGCTACTTCTAAGTCCAGGCAGAAATAAGAATCTTTGAGAGTAACAAAGAAATAATCAGATCTTGAAAACCCATAAAGGGATTGGAGAGATGGCTCAGGGGGTAAAGAAGAGCTTGCTGTGTGAGAGTAAGCACCTGAGCTGACTTCCTCATACCCACATAAACCTGGGAGGCTTGAAAGTGCAGGTAGCCTCCCTGAGCTCCAGGTTGAGTGAGAGACCCTGTCTCAAAAAAACTAAACAATAGCTGGGTGGTGGTGGCACAGGCCTTTAATCCCAGCTCTCTGGAGGCAGAGACAGGTGGATTGCTGTGAATTTGAGGCCAGCCTGGTCTACAACTGGAGTTCCAGGACAAGCTCAAAAAGCTACAGAGAAACCTTGTTTCAAAAAAAAAAACAAAAAAAACCTAAACTATGAAGGAAGACATCTGTTTTGCTCTGACCTCTACATCAAGCATACACAAGTGGATACACCACACACCTGCAAGTGAATGCTCCCAGAATACACACAGATAGCATTCAATTCACAAATCTCAGACACATTTATTAAAATATGTCAGATATTTTAAAATGAGAGGTCTTGTAAATTCTTTGCCAGTAAATTTGAAAATTAAAGATGAAATGAAAAACTCTGGAAACATAACAAAATTAGCTTTAAAAAAGATTTTAGAGATATTGAATCAATGGCTTAAAAAAATAAATCTTTCCCCCAAATAAAATTCTAAGCACAGATGGCCTCATTGGCAGCTTCTACCAACCCAATGTGCAGGGGCGAAGATGAAAATCTGTGTGGGTTTGAGTTTTATTTTGGGTTTTTTTTGTTAAATTTTTTATGCTTTCGAGATAGAGTTTCTCTATATAGCTTAGGCTGACCTAAATTCTACTGTTTCTGTCTCCTGAATGCTAGGATTATGGACATATGCTATCATATGCAATTCAAAAGTTATTGAATACAAAATGTGTACTAGTGCCAAAACATACAACAATATCGAAAGTATTACACAGTCTTGCAGGGGCTCCCAGTCTTTGTAGCTAGCAAAATTGTTGAGCCCAGGGTGATATGAGTCATGGAACTGGTACTTTGAAGGTTAGCGTTCACCACACGCATTATCTGTGGAACCAGCAAGCAGCCACTCATAGCGAATCCACTCTCTGAAGTACAACTCAGCTCTGCAGAGATATAAAGCACAGACGGTACTTTCCCAGGCTGTGTGTGTAAAAGGATGTAGGTGGCATGGGGCCTTGTGTCGTCACATTTCTGTTGCTGTGATAGAATGCCATCACAAAAAAGTAACTCAAGGAAGAAGGGATCTTGGCTTGTGGTTTCAGAGTCTGTCGCGTCAGGGAAAGCGTGGCAACCGGCAGGCATGGCCACAGGCGCAGGAAGCTGAGAGGTTACATTTCAGCCACACACAGGAAACTGAAGTGGGGGTGAGGTTATCAACTTTCCCTCAAAACATAAACCACAAGAACAAAACCTCACTAACCAAAACCAAAATAAACAAAACAAAAACACCCCAACAAAGAAAAACTGGAACAGCCAGATGGTGCTGGCTGTGGTGACCACACCTTTAATCCCAGCAGAGGCAAGCAGATCTCTGAGTTAGAAGCCTGCCTGGTCTGAAGAGTAAGTTACAGGAACAGCCGAGGCTACACAGAGAAACCCTGTCTCAAAAACAAGCAAACAAAAAGAATAACACAAACAGTAAATATGTTAATATAGTAGTAAACATAATGTATAAAATTATAAATCATGAGATCATATTAAAGACTATCTAAAGCAGCGCACTAGGTGGTACAGCCATGATTGGATACAAAGAGTAGAATAAAAAGCAGTGGAGGTGTTCTGGGATTGCCACTCAGTTGATGGAGAGCTTGTCTAGCATATGACAAGCTCTGAGCATAAATCGGGCGTGGTGTGCACTGGGAGGTGAAGGCTATGTATAGAGCTTTAGGCCAGTCTGAGTTAACTGAGACATGTCCTAGTTTCATTTCAATTTCTGGATCAGACATCCCGATAAAAAAGAAATACGAGGGAGAGAGGGTTTACTCATCTTATAATTCCAGATTATGATTCATCATTATTTGGAAATCAAGGCAGGAATGTGAGCAGCTGGTCACCCCCACCATCAAGAGCAGATGTGAAAACTGAGGCACCCATCCTCTACCAATCAAAAGTCAAGCTCATGAAAGCTGACTGATGTGTTTGGGAATCTATGAACTATAGAGCTTGCTGAGGCTCAGGGCTCTGACCATGCTATCTTATGTGGCTAACTGAAGCCATTGTTGGGAGGATCCTTCTCCTCTGATGTCCATTTTGGATTTGCAGAGCAAATGCTCTGTAGCTGAGACGCCCTGGCAGTCATTTTCTCCTGTGAATCCTTTCCGTCCTCTGGCTTCCAGTGAGCTCAGCCTAGTCCACTCACTGCCTACATTTGCTAAGAAACTTAGTGCACTTACAAACAGCTTCATTTGCTGGTTGTCACTCATCCCTCCATCTCTCCATCCCCTCTATCATCTCTCCACCTGTCCAGCCCCTCCATTCTTACATCCTCTTCATCCCTCCATCCCTATATTCCCTTTATCTTTCCATATTTCCATTACCTCATCTCTCATCCCTCCATCCCCTCTATCCCTCATCCCTCCATCCCTCATCCCCTCCATCCCTTCATCCCCTCCATCCCTTCATCCCTCATCCCCTCCATCCCTCATCCCCCATCCCTACATCCCTCATCCCCTCCATCCCTACATCCCTCATCCCCTCCATCCCTCATCCCTTTATCCCTCCTTCACCTCTATCCCTCACCCTCCATCTCCTCCATCCCTCCATCCACTTCATTCCTATCATGATTTTTCCCTTGAGTTACTTTTAGCAGGGTATTATATTACAGCAACAGGAAAATAAAGTAAGACACTAAGATGTAGGTCAGTGCTCCAGAACTTCCTAGTATGTGTGAGGCCTTGACTTTAAGCCCAGAACTGAGAAAATAGACAAATTTCTGAAAGTTTTTTTAGTTTCTATTTTTTTTTTAATTCATGTGTGTAGGTATTTTGCCTGCATGTAGGTCTGTGCACCACACGTGTGCCTGGTACCTGTGGAAGTCAGAAGAAGAAAGAAATCCCTGGGGCTGCAGTTACAAATGGTTTTGAGCAGCCATGTGGGTGCTCGGACTGCCTTGGTCCTTTGGAAGTGCAAACCAGTGCTTTGAACTGCTGAACCATGTCTTTAGCGCCCCCTTTTTTTGTTTTAATTTTGAGTGTGTGTGTCTGTGCGCACTTGCTTGCAGGTATCTACAAAAGCCAGAAGCACTAGATGCCTCTAGAAAGCCACCTGATGTGGGTGGTGGAGATTGGGCTCTCTAGTCTTTTGTGAGAGCAGTACAGGCTCTCCTGCTCTGTTTTTAGTATTTTCAGTCTGCCAGGAGTGGTGACGGTGACACACATCTGGAATTCCAGTACTGGGGAGCCCGAGGCTGGAAGATTGTCATGAATTTGAGGACAGGCTGTCTGGGCCATTCACCAAACACTAAGCCAGTCAGAGACATAAAACAAGACCCTGTGTATTGTTACTTCCCTCACTGTCTTGATACAAAATCTGACCAAAGCAACTTAAGGAAGGGAGAATTGTTTGGGCTCACTGTTCAAAGGGAAGTCCATCATGGTGAAGAAGGAAGGCGGGGGGGGGAGCAGAAGGATGAAGCTGCTGTGTCTCAGCTCACTTTCTTCTTATCAGTCCAGGACCCCAGTCTGTGGGGTGATCCTGACCACAATTACAGTGAATATTTTTATATCAGTTAGCCTAATCTATATCACAGGCATGCCCAGAGATGCATCTTCTGGGTGGGCCTAGACCCATGGAGTTAACTATATTAATTGACACACTGTGTCTTAAAGAAAACAAAACATAAATCTTTTATTTATGATTGATTTCCCACTGCCAAACTAGGGACTGAATGAATCTAGGCCTTATGCCCACTGGGCAAGCTCTGTACCTACCATTGAGCCAATCCCCAACCCTGCAACCTGTGATCGACTGGATCCTTGGACACAGAGCCAGCAGATATGGAGAGCTGGCACGTGATCATGCACATGTCAAGCTGCTGCCTGCTTCTGTGGTTTGTTCCTATTTATTGCTGGGTGTTGTGGTTTGAACATAAACTGTCCCCAAAGGCTCGGTACCAGTCAGTGAGAAGGCTGTAAGTTCACCAGCAGAGCAATCCATTAACCAGTCCACACAGCAGGGTGGGCTACCTGGAGGAAGGAAGTTACCTGGACCTTGTGATGTTCGAGATCTCTTTCTCTCTCTCTGTCTCTCTCTGTCTCTCTCTCTCTCTCTGCCTTTCCTTCCTTGCTTAAAGTCCAGAGCAACAGAGTAGGCTGACCAGGAGCCAAAATAACCCCTGCTTCTCCGGTAGTTTGTCAAAGTGACGGAAAGCCCTAACATGCTAGACGTTATGCTATTGCATGGTTACATTGTTTGCTTATACTCCTGTGGAGGGCACTGAGGACCATTTTAGTTCGTGTCTGTTCTGAATAAAATGCTATAGACATTTTTTTTTTTTGTCCCGTCTAGGACACTTTCTTGTGTTCTTTTCAGGCTTCTCCATCTTGGACAGCAGAGGGTGTCAGTGAGCTGACAAATGACCACCTGGAGAGCTCGGGGCTCAGATTTTCCCAGAAGTATCTGTGGTCCAATATTTGCTACCATCTTCTCAATTCTGAAACTTGGGAAGACTTAAGTGTACCAATAAGAAGGAACTTTGACAGCTACAATAGTTTTAAATAAGGTTCTTTATTCTTTGAAATTTTCATACATGTATACAATGTATTGTATTTTGATTGTATCCACGCCCACTTCCTGTTCTAACATCTTCAAACACCCTCCCTTTTACACCCTATCATCACCTCCCATCTTCACATTTTCTCTTTTTCTCTCTAACCCTCTGAGATCAGTCAGCTTTGCCCTTATGCTCACCGAGGCTTTGGATTTCAACGGATAACACACCGCTAGCGCCTCAACTCAGCGCGGGCCCTCAGGAACCCCTCCCCCATCCGTGCTGGCGTGCTAATCCCGTGCAGGGAGGCACAGCTGCCGAGAACTGATGTGTGCAGCCGTCATATGGAGCCAGTCCTTTCTTGTACTCTCTAGCACTTAGAGGCAACTCTTCTGAGATGATCCCTGAGCCCTGGGTGTGTGTNCTACAACATGGGGGTGAGAAGAAGAGCTGTGTCCCCCAGGGATGCACACAGCAGCCCAGATCCTAGCCTGAGACAATCATTCTTTATAAGCAGCAGCAAAGGCTGACCGGTCTTTCTTTTTTTTTTTTTAAAGATTTATTTATTTATTATGTATACAGTGTTCTGCCTGTATGCCTGCAGGCCAGAAGAGGACACCAGATCTCATTACAGATGGTTATGAGCCACCATGTGGTTGCTGGGAATTGAACTCAGAACCTCTGGAAGAGCAGCCAGTGCTCTTAACCTCTGAGCCCCATTTTCTCTCCGGTCCCATTTTCTTTGACTTTTAATGTGCACTTATTTGTACTGAACAAAAACCAAAACAAAATACTTTCACTAGGGCTGGAGAGGACCAGAGTTCAATTCCCAGCACACACATGGTGGCTCATAATTGTCTGTAACTTCAGTTCCAGGTCTGATGCCTTCTGGCTTCCTCAGGTACTGAATGCATATGGACACAGATAGACAGACATACATGCAGTCAAAACACCTATACACATAAAAACAATCTTAAGAAAAGTACATATTTTTGGGCTTGGCATGGCAGCATACACCTTTAATCCCAGCACTGAGGTAGCAGAAGCAGTCCAACCTCTGTGAGTTCACAGCCAACCTGGCCTACATAGGGAGCTCCAAGCCAGGCAGGACTATATAGTGAGAACCTTTTGTAAAACAAACAAACAAAATACAGCACAGAGATAAGCTAGTCTGAAAATGTTACGTTGTAGGCTTTAACTCACGGTATTCAGGAAAAGACAAGACTGTGGAGACAGGAAAAAATCTGGGGACCGCCAGAGATGGAGACAGGAAAAAATCTAGGGACCGCCAGGGAATGGGATGCTGAGGCACAGGGTGAGGACTTAGATGGTAGCCTATGCCATTCTGCACTTGTCAGATCCAGAGAACATGCACCAAAAGCAGGATTAGCTGTGGGCAATTGGTGCCAATGGCAATTCTATAGCTTTCCCGTTTAACAAAGACATTACCCTGGTGAGGATCCTGATAGAGGGAGCCTGTGTAGGTAGGGGTAGAGTTGTCAAGGGCATCTGGGAAACTCTGTACTTGATGCTCAGCTTTTCTGTGAAGGTGAAAGCCTTATTTTTTATAAAATAAGCAGAGGATTGGGCTAGGAATGTCGCAGAGTGCTGGTGACCAAGCATCAGCAAAGCCCTGGATTTGATCCCTACCTAGCACCACATACACTGTGAGTGGTCATGCCTCTCTAATCCCAGGACTCAGGAGTAGAGGGGTAGAGGTAAGAGGATCAGTTCATGATCACCCTCAGCCATACTGTGAGCTTCAGACCAGCTTGGGACACAAGAGACCCAGCCTCATTAAAAACAAATTAATAATAATAATAATAATAATAATAATGGTGAATGATTACTGAGTCACGCATGGTGGGCCCCATCTGTGATCCTGGCACTCAGGAAGAAGAAGCAAGATTTACTGCAAGTTCAAAGCCAAGTGGGTTACATATTAATACTGTCACAAACAACAATCCGACCAAGCAAATAAACAAATATAAAAAAAGAATGACAGGAATTTGTCCCAAGAGATCAAGGTCAATTGAAATGTTTCGGGCAGAAAGGAAAAAAGAGACACACTGGGGTCTGGAGGCTGCCTAGTGCCATCTTCCTGCTCACAGTCCCCTGGCACCTACCTTCCCTCCCTAAAAAAGCTCCTTCCTTAAGATTGCCGCCTCCTATTTCCTCACTCCGTGGTCACAGAGATGCTTCATGACAGATGTGCTGCCGGGCACGTTTCATCCTGAGACAGTTGTTGGCGGGTTGGTGTCAGGCCATCTGACCAGTTACTCCACTTCTGCAATCTCCGGTGCAGCAGGCCTGAAGTTATTGCCTCACCAACCAAAGGACAAATAAACAGCAGGGCCCCAGCCTAGCACTCCCAGATAGGTCCCTGGGGACACTGTCCAGTCTCAGCACGGTTGTGTCTGACTTTCAGAGCTAGAGCGCTTCCTGTTCTGAGCATGCTCTGGCAAGTACAGTCCAGGCTTTTATCAAAGAACACCCTCCCCTTCCCCGGGGAGCTCCCTGCGGAGCCAACAGGGACACAGCACAAGTGCGAACGTGGGACCTAACGTGTGTGCATGTTGTTTACAATTCTGAGTATTTCATCATTCCACTTTCTAAAAATAACTTTGTGTGGCACAGGCGTCACGGTAAATTCCTGGAAAAGTGGCTGTTGTCCTGGAGGAGGGAAGGAGCCAGAACAAAGTGGTCAGTAGGCCTAAGGCAGGAGAACCCAGCCAGAAAGGTGGAAGGCTCCCAGAAGGCTCCTTAGAGCTAAACTGCCCTTCCAATCTCCCATGTCAGACAGGCCTCCTCCTGTTGACAGCTTGCAGGGCTGCATTCAGCTTGTTATCCTCCTTATTATTCCTTTCTCCCAGTGCCCTGTGACTTCTCCTAGCTGGGTGAAAGTTACATCTGTCACCTCTGATACCGTTGGCTCATGCACTATATCTTCTTTTCCCTTTGGGCTCTCATTGTGGCCAGTGTGGCCCTCCGAACCCTCAGTTTTATTCTGGCTCTGTGCTCAGGAGAACTGCACTGTTTACTAGGGAGGTCTACTGTGATGGCTAGTTCTATTTTTTATTTTTAAATTATTTATTTTTGTGTATGTCCATGCAAGAGTCTTCCAGGTAAGTGCAGGTACCTTTGAAAGCCAGAAGAGAAATGTGGGATCCCCTTGGATTAGAGTTTCACAAAGTTGTGATCAGTCTGATGTGGGTGCTGAGAACAAACTGGGGTTCTCTGGGAAAGCAGCAAACACTGCAAACTGCTGACCCACTTCTCCATGACTTTTCTCTTAAAAAGAGTTATTTTCATTATTTATTTATTTATTTTTGGTATTTTGAGACAGGGTTTCTCTGTAGCTTTTGCGCCTGTCCTGGAACTTGCTCTTGTAGACCAGCCTGGCCTCGAACTCACAAAGACCCACCTGCCTCTGCCTCCCACGTGCTGGGATTAAAGGCGTGCACCACCACAGCCCAGCTAAAAAGATTTCTTTTTATTTTATGTGTGTATGGATGTTTTGCCTGTATGTGTGTATGGGTGTTTTGCCTGTGCTCATGAGTGCACACCACATGTGTGTATTGCTGATGGAGGCCAGAAGAGGGCATCAGATCTGGAAGTGGAGTTTTAGATGGTTGTGAGCTACCATGTGGGTACTGGGGATTAAACCCTGGTCCTGGAAGAGTACCCAGTGTTCTTAACTCCTGAGTCATTCTTCCAGCCCCAGTGGTTAATTTTAATTGTCAACTTGACACAACCTAGAATCACCCAAGACCAGAGAGTCTCAATGAGGAATTTTCTAAAAGGGATTGGCCTGTGGGAATACCTGCGGGGGATTTTCTTGACTGCCTTAGTTGTTATGGGAAAACCAGGCCTAAAGGTGCAAGGCACGATTTCTAGGTTGGGAGCCTTAGACCTAAGACTAGAGAAATCAGGCGGACTGTTAGGTGTCCGCATTCATTGTTCTCTGCTTGTGACAGAGGCTATGGTGTGACCAGATGCAACGGCTCCTACTGCTCATGACTGTGGCTATGTTGTGTTTTATGATTTTTTAAAAAATCCTGCAAGGTCCCCGGTGGCAGTAGGCAGCAGAAATGCTATAGGTCCCAAATGGTGGTAGTGGACCATGTGGCAGGCAGACAGTG
>LOEQ01002216.1:65137-88690 GCA_001685075.1 Bramus lutescens | reverse complement strand
ATTATGTACACAGTGTTCAGCCTCCATGTATGCTTGCAGGCCAGAAGAGGGCACAGACCTCATTACAGATGGTTGTGAGACACCATGTGGTTGCTGGGAATTGAACTCAGGACCTCCGGAAGAGCAGTCAGTGCTCTTAACTGCACAGGCCTTAAGGTTTGAGCTAACATACTGTAGAATGTGACATGGCAGAAGTACAGATGATGGTTTCAGCTGTGGAGAAGACCTAGAGGGCAGTACCTTAAAACAGGGTAGGCTGGAGGGATGCTCGGTGGTTATTATAAGCATTGGCATATAGCTTCAGTTCTAGGAGATCTCACACCTAAATCTTTACCTGATCTTCATGCATATAGCATATTTCAAGGATCTGAAAACAATAACAACCCAACATAAGCACTTTTGTTTCTTGTGTAGCAGGCAGTCTTGGACCTTGACCCCAAATTATGACATGTAGACTTATTACTACCGTATTTTCCTGCATCCTCTGTGCCTGGCTGGCTGGCTCCTGGCGTCTCCCTCTCTCCTTGAGATGCCTCCTATTATCTCTGCCAGCTCCACCTAGCCCTCTAATGTTTAGCTATCGACTGTTCAGCTTTTTATTAGACCAGTCAAGTGCCTGAGGTAGACAAGGTAAAAGAGCAACACATCTTTACAAGTGCAGCATAAACAAAGCATCTTTACAAACAAACATTTACAAATACATCTTTTCAAATTAAATGCAGCATAAACAAAAGCAGGACATCGTCACATAGTTAAACAAATGCAGCATTAACAAATGGAACACATCTTCACATAGTTACAGTAATAGTCCACAACAGTCTGGTCTGCATAGGAAAGTGCTATCTTAACACAGACTCAAAATAAACAAGCACAAGAATATGAAACTATTTAACCCTCCGAGGTTCCTGTGTAGGACAAAGAGACTGGTTCATGAAGCCCTGGCACAAAGGAGCATGGTGCTAAAATAGAAGGAACTGATTTATTATTCCCAGGACATAGCAAATAAAACATGAAAAATGCAAGCAAAACACGACTGTTAAAAAGGTGCTGAAGCTGAGTGATATAGGAAGTCTGATAGTTCTAAAGCAGGTTTACTCTAGTTTCTGATGGGTGTGTACGTTCCCTCTCCTGGGCCTCTGGACAAGTTGATGGATAGGACAAGGAAGAAGTGATGTAGCCTAGTTCCTGGGTCCATCAAGTTTTAATGCGGGCAGCTACTTTCTGTTGGGGACCCCAGACTCTGTGCTGGGAAGAAATCAAACTGCCCAGTGGAGAGGCTTACCTGCAAGCCAATGGCTGGGAAGCGTGCTGACCCTACTGACACATCCTGATGGTCTTCTAGCTCTGATAATGCCACCTGCAGTTGAGCCCACATTACTGCTCAAACCAAAGGAAATACTCATCCTTAGGAGGAAAGAGCCAAAGACAGTTTAGCACATTTCCTCATTTGTGTCCAAATCTGAGGTGAACAAGCCAGAAGTGAATGAGATGTGATGATATAGGAGGAAGTGAGTGGCAGGTGGAGTGGGCTGATAGGAAGGAGTAGGAGGTCAGGAAGGCCACATCAAGTTTTCTGTTTTTATGGCTTTTGCCTAAAATACATAATTATAATTTTGTCATTAGACAAAAATAGACATGTCTAAATTTAGGAGAGTTCTATGAAACAGTTGTCGGTACACTTCAAAACTGTCAAGACTGTGAGAGACAGAGACCGGAAGACAAAAGAGAATGCACCTAGACAAAGAACATTTAAGACCCACTCAAGCCAAAGCTGTGTGGTTGAGACAGTGCTGCGCTGACACCAGGGAAGCTGAGTGTCCTGACACCTGTTTAATTCTTCCACAGCAAAACAAAGTAAACAGTGCCTTTTACTTACGGTGGTCCTGGGCCAGCAGCATCAGAAAATTTATGGAAATGTGGCTTCTGGGGTACACACCCTCCAGTCAGAGCAGTGTGCTTGATTGAGCTCCTGTGGAGAGAAAGGAGAGGTTCTGTGAAGTGACAGATGGAGCTACGCTCACATAAAACTTGGTTGTCTGAAAATCCAAAGGCAGATTCGAGAAATAATAAGGGTCAGAAATAGGTCAAGACCTTACCATACTCCTTTGAGGGCCTCCAAAGTCTATACAGTAGTTGTTTAAAACTTAATTAAGAAAAAAGCCCATCAGCCAGCTGGTGGTGGTACACGCTTTTAAGCCCTGCACGAGGGGTGGGGAAGAGGCTGACTGGTCTGAGTTTGAGGCCAGCCTGGTCTACAGAGGTAGTTCTAGGACAGCCAGGGCTACACAGAGAAATCCTGTTTGGTTTTTTTTAACCAAAGAAAGGAGGAGGAAGAGTGGGAGGGGGAGAAGGAAAAAAGGAAGGGAAAATAAAAAGCCAGAATCTTTGCTCGTATGGTTGCACACACATTTAATCCCAGCAATCTAAACAGAGGCAGGCGGATTTCTAAGTTTGAGGTCAGCCTGGTCTAAAGAGCGAATTTCAGGACAGCCAGGAATATGTGGAAAGATCCTGTCTCAAAACAAAAACAAACCAAAATCAAAAACAAAAAAGACAAAAACAAAAAACAAGTCGGGACTATGTAGAGACACCGTCTCCAAACAAAACACAATACCAAAAAAAGAAAAAAAATGCATTTCTAAAACTGGGTAGTGGTGGTGGCACCTGCCTGTAACCCTACTTGGGAGAGAAAAATAATGAGGCTGGAGAATTGGCTCTTCAATTCTAAAAGAACTTGCTACTTTTGCAGAGGACCCAGATTTGGTTCCCAGCATTCATGTAGTGGATCACTACCTTATTTAACTCTAGTTCTAGGGACTGGATTTTCTCTTCTGATCTCCTCATGCACTAGGCATGTATATGCTATATAGTCACACACACTAAAATAACCAAATATTTAAAACATTTGCTGGAGATGGAAGGATCACAAGCTCAAGCCAGTTTAGGAAACAGCAAGATAAAACAGAAGGTCTGGGGGCATGATGCTCAGCTGGCAGAGTGCTCACCTGGCATTCACAAAGTCCTGGGTTTGATCCCTAGCACCACATCAACCAGCTGAGGTGACACGCCGGGGGTTCAGTCATTCTTGGTTTACAGAGTGAGTTTGAGGCTGGCCTGAGATAAAGAGACAACTCTAAAAGGGTTGGTTTCGAGACTGGGTCTTTCTATGTAGCCCAGGCTATCCTAGACCTCACTCTGTAGACCAGGCTGGCCTCAACCTCATAGATCTCTGCCCGCCTTTGCCTCCCAGAGTGCTGGAATTAAAGGTTTGTGCCACAATGTCCAGCCTTTCTATCCCTCCTCCACACAGACTTTTTTTTTTTTTTGAGGCATGATTTCATTGTATATCGTGCTGGCATCAAACTCACTGTGAGCCTTTTGCCTCACACTCTCAAGCACAGGCATCCTTTACAACACCCAATTCACCTAATAATCTGAAAGTACCACTGAACCTCTGCTCTGTGACAATGCTACAACCTGTCACTCTTGGCTGTGCTCTTCCCAGGGTAGCGTTTGGTGTAGGGGCCACTGTACAGTGCCCTCCAGCCACAAGAGCCAGGAGTCATGCTGCTCACGTTGTGGCATGCAGATTTGTACCTGGGTCTTGCACATTTCAGGTGCAAGACCCAATGTCAGACCACAAGCTTTGCAGTTTAAAAACTATTTTCAAACTGCCACCAAAGTCCCACTCATTTTACTTAATCACCATCTCAAAAGAGCCGCAAAACTGAGGAGTCGAAAAGCTCCGACCCCATTACTTTTATAGCGCAGGGTCCTGTCTGCTATGGGTAAGTTTAGGTACTAGTCTCCATTTTTAAAATGTTTTGGTTTTTTTTTTTTGAGACAAGGTTTCTCTGTAGCTTTGGAGCCTGTCCTGGCACTTGCTCTGTAGACCAGGCTTACCTTGAACTCAGAGATTTGCCCCAGTGCTGGGATTAAAGGCGTGCACCACCACTACTGGGCCTAGGTAGCAAGTTCTCACAAGTGCTGTGTCCCTAGAAGTGCTGTGACTGTACCATCCACGTCCTACTGTCACTTGGCAGACAGCTCCCCAGAATGGAACTTTTGCCCTTCAACTTCTCTAGCCAGCACCCAGCTATGCTGTATGCTGAGAACCACTGGTAGGCAACACCGTTGGGTATCTCCTCTATCTGTAATGCCCAAGGACTACCAGCTAGCTGTCACATTAGCCCACACATGAACCTTGGTTCTTTAGACTTCAAAGGCATGGCAGTTGGGACAGGGCATAACAGCACTGGCACAGAAGGATGCTGGCAGGCAACAGCAGGCACCCACCATTCCTCCACTCGGTTTCACTATGCGCTGGGCTCCTACTGCAGGCCCTTAGCTAAGGAGAGCAGTGTGTGACATCTGACTAGAAGCCATTTGCCACACTTAGCTCTGCACAAGAAGACTTTCCAGGTATGGCAGGTGGGACAGGGCCCAAGAGTAAGAGCAGGCAACAGTTTCAGGCACCCCCATTCCTCCACATTTAGTAGCTGAGAGGACTGCCCCAGGACCACTGGGATGGTTTCCACTTGGCATGTTTTACTGCGACTTCTGAATGCAACCATCACTGTCCTGTCAACTGGGATGACTGATACATAACTGTGCCATAGAAGCACAGCTTTAGAAAAATTTTACTTTTTTTCAAGACAGAGTTTCTGTGTAGCCTTGGCTTGGCTGGCCTGGAATATGCTTTGTAGACCAGATTGGCCTCGAAATCAGAGATGTACCTGCCTCTGCCTCCCAAGTGCTGGGATTAAACGTGTGAACTAGCACTGCTTGGCAGAAAAAAAGAGTGAGCTCTTTTATTTTCTTCGTAGGAGGGGTGAGCCTGAGTTTATGCACATGCATATGCAGGCCTGGTACTTCCAGGGCACTGGACTGCTGAATCAATCCCCTGGAACTGGGAGATAGAGCAGGTTGCGAGCCACACATGGGTGCTGGGAAGTGACTCAAGTCCTGTGCAAGAGTACCAGGGGCTCTTAACTGCTGAGTCATCTCTTTAGCCTCTTTTAATTAACTGAAAAAATTGAAATAGGGTCTCACTATGTAATCCTGGCTGGTTGGAACTCAGAGATCCACCAGTCTCTGTCTCCTGTGTGCTGTGGTATGTGCTAACCATGCTTAGGTACCCCCCACTCCCCAGCGTCTCTTGTAGCCCAGGTTGACTTAACTGAACTCATTATCAGTGGATGACTTTATACTCCTGTTCCTCCTCCACATATGTGGATTGCATTCCTTTACACAAAAACTATTCAAATGTACAGGGTGGTTGTGGTGGTACACTTTTGATCCCAGCACTATGGAGGCAGAGGTAGGAGGATCTCTGAGTTTAAGGTCAACTTGGACTAAACAGTTCTAGGCTAGCAAGGGCTAGGCAGTGAGACCGTCTCAAAATAAAAACAATCCCACACGTGTGCCAAATACAGGGGTGCACTTGGGAGGCAGAGGCAATTAAGACTGCTGTAGTTTGATGTCTGCCTGCTCCAGTGAAGAGTTCCAGGCCAGTGCCACACAGTAAGACCTGTCTTCACCTCCAAAACAAATCCACATGCTTTCTCTTGTTTAGATCCTCAGCCCAGAAGCATAGCAATAAAACATTTGACAGAAACTGCTTTCTTAAAGGGAATATTCTAGAGAAATGCTAGCTAGCCATTGAAAGTTTGAATATACTAAAGACCAATTTAAATTTGAGAACTGTAGGATTCTTACCTGGGCATGGTTGACATGTGCCTGGGAGACTGACGCAGAGGGGTCTGAAGTTTGAGGCCAGTTAAGAATCTTGTATGGAAACAGAACCAGACTTCAGAGAGGGCTTGTTTGTCAGAAGTGAGGTTTTTTTTTTTTTTTTTACCAACACTAGTAACTGCATCAAAAGCACCTGATATCGTACACTACAGCAATGCATGGTATCCAGAGATGGGAACAGCCTGAACTCCTTGGGAAAGACCTTGCAGGCTCAGAGGCCTCTAACCCGGGGGGACAGCTAAACTCCCAGAAAGTTGTATGCTCACCTTTCTTGTGCCTCCTCTACAAGTGGATGACATGGAAAGTTTTCTAAATAACCAGGGTAAATTCGGGTTAACATTTAAATGTATTAAACTTTTTGGTAGAACAGATGGCATATGAAGTCCTGCTGTATTAGGACTGATGCTGGCATTATCTCAGATACTGTAAGCTGCCAGTCAAGATTCAGGACAGTTATTTTGTGTGTGTGTTTGACAGTCTATGTAGTCATGACTGTCCTGGAACTATGTAGTCCAGGCCTGCCTCTGCCTCTCTAGTTCTGGGATTAAAGGCATTAAACACATAGCTTTTATCCTTTGAGGCTGAGTCTCATTATGTATCTTTGGTTGGCCTGGTACTAGATATGTAGACCTGGCTGACCTGGAAACCAGATATGTCTACTCCTGTCTCCTGCTTGCTGGGATTAGGGACATGTGGCACGATGCCCAGTAGAGTGCAATTACTTTTAGATAAAGTCCCTTGGAGGCTCTCAGTCTCTAGTGCAATGTGAATGGGAGCATTAACATTAGTCCCCATGATGGTGAGGCGTGCTGGCCTTGTGCAGATCAGCAGTCATCAGTACACCACCTACGTGTTTCAGCTGCCAGACCTACAGTAGCTCACTGATTGACTCACAGAAACACTACATGCTGATACTTCTTGTTTTTCTGAAAGTTTCTCTGTGCAGCCCTGGCTGTCCTGGAACTCACTCTGTAGACCAGGCTGTCCTTGAACTCAGATTCACCTGCCTGTGCCTCCTGAGTGCTGGGATTAAAGGCCTGCGTCATCACTGCCCAGTAAGAGTTTGTACTTAACTGTTACATTTTTTTTTAAACTTTTGCAACGTTTACATTTTTTAACTTTTACATTTCTTATCAGGAAATCTTGACCCTGATATCTAACATGTTTTAAAATGAATCATAGGTACAAGTGACATCATTTCCCAACTACAGCTGTTGAGTTATACTGACACAGTATGAAATCCAGCAAGCATATAATATTAGCAATATTTTAAAAGTATGCTTTCTTCAAAGTACTTAAAAAAAAAGTACATACACACTACTTGTAGTGGCTCTGGGGTCTACTTTAAACCAGGTGTTAATCTGATAGCAGCAACTCTGTTGCTCTTTCATGTAATTTTCTTTCTCAGGTAGACCCAACTATGGCTTTCCAAGATGAGGTTTCTACAGAAACCAAGTGGCAATTTAGGATAGTTACATTTAGAATCTGAAGTTCTGTACAAACTCAACCATTCTGCCAAAGTCAAAAAGTTCTCAATTCGTTCCAAAGTACAATATTCTGAATAATTTCATGTGAAACTGAAACAAATAAACAGACTGCAATGGCATTTGGGTTTAAAAACACTTCACAGTGTGTTGTGTTTATTAAGTAGCTCCACAGAGGTGTGATGGCAGGTACAGTGGGTGAGTAAAGCTGCCTGAGCCTGCTCGGGCGGATCCACGCACCAGTGGTGATACAGTCCACTGGGGCTCCAGGGATGGATGGCAGAGACAGAGGGAAGAGCTGGAGAGAGATGGGATGAGCTTTTTATCCTCTCAGATGTTAGTTTTTTGGTCTATAAGTAAGCTGGAAAGGAAGGCTCAGACTTAAATAAATACATTTGAGTAACGGCCTTTATTGAACAAAGTTCACCAATTCAGCTTCGAGTAGGTTTTCCTTTTAGCAGCGGCACTCATCTCTCCCAAGACTCCAGCTGAGACCCCTTCTTCTCCTGTGTCTATGAGGAAGTGGAAGTGCATCACTATTCTCAATGGAGAGGACAAAGCCTTTTCTGTGACAGGAAAATGACCGGCTTAACTATGCAAGACAACACTTGGTCCTCCAGTCAGCTTCTTTAGTTAATTTTGTCCTGGAATATATACAAGTTATTGGTGGCAGCTACAGCAATAATGCTCTCCATGGGGTGCCAGGCTGTGTGAAGGATCTTCTTATTGAAGTCCAAACTGTCCACGCTAATCTCGTCTTTCTTTCTCTTACCCCCTGTACATACTTTCCGGGGCTTCAGGCCGGCTCGGGGTTTGCTGTTTTCTCTTGAGGCTTCCAGTGTAACATCCCTTCGCGTGTTTCTATCAAACATTCTGAAGAAGTTGTTGTAGGACCCCGTCATAATGGCACTGTTCAAGAGAGAAAAGAGGGAACACTGAGCACCAGTGGAGCAAGACATGAAGCACACACCCTCCCTCCATGAGCCCCAATTTCTCCACTAAAAGGAAAGAAATGCAGTGCAGATTCTTCAGTGAACTTCATCACATATTTTCATGTCCAAGTAAAAAGTCATGGATCCATCATTTTAAATACATGCTTACGATGGCCAGAAGAGAGTGTAAGATCCCTGCAGTGGGTCTTACAGGAGATAGTGATCTGTCTGACACGGGGGCTGGGAACAGAATTCCTTCATCTCTCTTAATTAAACTAATGTACTGACGGGGAGGGGAGAAGAGAGGCGGGGGAGGATGTGGAGGAGTAGAACATAGGAAGATCAGGGCAGGGGAGGAAAACTAACTGTGTCCAAGTCACTTTTAGTCTTAGCACTTGGGAGGCAGAGGTAGGCATATTTCTATCAGTTTGAGGCCAGTCTGTTTACACAGTGGGTCCCAGAACATCAAGGTCTACGTAAGAGACCCTGTCTCAAAAAATCCAATTATCCCCGTCCCCCATAAAAACTCTCTATGTCTTAGTCATGAACTGATAGTTAGCTATGAGCCTGGAGCAGCCCATCAACAAATTTAAGTCAAAACTGGTCATATGCTGGTCACGTTTCCCAATGGAGGTTAATTCAGTTATCAAACAGTGTGACTAACTTAATTTCTAAGTTTCTTTCACAGCCAGGTACAATGGATGGTGCACATCTGCACCCAGACAGCTGAGGCAGGAGTCAAAGGAGCAATTTGATCCATGACTTTAGAAGGGGCTACTTTTACTTTTTATATTTTGGAATGTGTATTTGGTTTACAAGTTGTTTAAACACAGGTATGTCCATGTGTGCCTGTAGGCCCAAGGCTGACAGAGTTTCTTCCTTAACTGCTCTCCACTTTCCTTACTGAAGAGGCAGGGTTTCTTGCTGAATCAGACTGCTCTGATTCTGACTAGTCTAGCTGCCAAGCTTGCCCCTGAGATCCTGTGTCTGCTGTCCCTGTGGGAATTATGTTCCACTGTTGGGATGACGAGCAGCTGCCATACAGTGAGGACTTTTCCTCCCTGTTTTAAAGATAAGATCTCAACATGCTGGTCTCAAACTTGCTAGTAGCAGGGGATGACCACAAATTCTGATTTTTCTGTAAATGCAGGGAATATGGCTATGTGCCAACACGCCTACTTATATAGCGAGTCAGAGGCCAGCTTGGGCTACATAATACAGAATACTGTTTCAGAAAAAAACAAAATACATTTCACACTGCCCTCTGACTTCCCTGGCAAGTGAAGTCCAGTCAATCTCATCTGTCTTCTCCTTGGAAAACCTCAAGCTCTCCTACTCCCATCCGGACAGCCACATCTTGCTCTCTTATTACTACATGGCTAGTGGTTTTTACAACATCTAAGTTCTTTAAGTTATTACATTACTTAGGGCTCTTCTTAGCTGCCTGTAAATATTTTTTTAGTCTGGCTAACTCTGCCCCAAACTCCACACCAAACAAACTCAGAAAAACCCTATACACAGCTATTCTTGTTCATTCAAAACTACAGTGTAAACACAGGAATAAGTGGTACCAGAGGGGCTGGAGCTGAGAATTATGGTTTAATACACTCTGGAGAGAGCACCTGAAATGAGTGTGCAGGACTGAGTTTGTAGAAGAGGACCCGCTGCTACAGTCCTCTCCATTTCTGCATGGAGCCAATCCTTATGAAGGGCAGGAGTGGAGCCAACAGCAACTGCCACCAAGACTGAAAGCAGAGAGCAACCAAGTGTTCTTCAGGACTAAGTATCTTATCATCAGCATGGGTGTGAACTGATGGCGCACTGAGGTGGGCCTCTACAGAAGTTCATGCTGCTTGCTGTAGCCCAATGACTGCATGCATGCTAGTTAATCTGTGAGCAGTCCAAGAAAAGGTTTGTTCAAGGATGCTCAGCTCTGACCCTGGGTAAGCATTTAGCTCTTTGATGTGAGGTCTCCCACATCATGCAGCTAGGACAGACCTCAAACTTATACATGGGTGGAAATAGAGACACTCTGTAGGGATGAGCAGTCAGGGCTGAGACAGCAATTCTAGTGTGTGAGCTCAACTATTACTTAAAGAAGTATTGGGCTGGAGAGATGGCTCAGAGGTTAAGAGCACTGCCCGCTCTTCCAAAGGTCCTGAGTTCAATTCCCAGCAACCACATGGTGGCTCACAACCATCTGTAATGGGGTCTGCTGCTCTCTTCTGGCCTACAGTCATACACACAGACAGAATATTGTATACATAATAAATAAATAAATATTAAAATTAAAAAAGTATTTGTATCATAGCTGATGTTTCTAGGTATTTATAGTTTTTAGACTGCATCTTACTATACAGCCCAAGCTAGCCTTGAACTGGTGATGCTCCTGCCTTAGCACCTAAATGCTGTAATTAAGACTGTGTGCCACTATATCCCCAGTTATTTATGTTGAAGGGGTTTTCAGTGTCTAGCCACTTAAATTCTCAACAGAAACTCTAGAAAATAACCTAAGAGAATCTGATTACAGAATCTGCATTTCATTTAGGATGATTTCAAAGACCTCTCAGTAGCACTAAACTGTGATCTGTACAGAATGCGCAGGAGATGAACGATGCAGCCTGACTGCAATGAGGCAGCATATGCCAGAGCAGAGTACAGGAGTGCTGTAGCCTAAAAGCCGTTTCTTAAACTTCTCTCAGCAGAGGCCTTATGGACTAATAAATGACTTCCTGCTTCCTTCCTTTCACTTATCTATGTCATCATTCACTGAACACTACAACTATTATGAACCACGGTGCACTGGCAGTGAGGAAAGGTCTGCTCAAATGACTGGTTTTCTCTGACATACATCATAAACAAATAAAAGGAGAATACAATCCCATCTGTATTCTGTAATTGACTGAGATGCTCTTTCTGGTAGCACTCAGTCTGAGGGGATTTGCTATAGATCCTGAAGGAACCAGCACTTCTGGATGCCAGCCTAGACGCTGGCAGCCTCACCTGTCTGAACCGTTCCAGCAGCACTCGAACTTGTCAAAGATGCAGTCATTCTCATACAAGGAGCAGAGCTTGCTTCGTAGGTACTCATGTACCTGGTGGGTCTCGACAGGCCTGCCCTCCATGTTGAGGTCCCATACCTTCACTGACAGATAGTCTCTGGTCATCATGTACCGACCACTGTGGCTGAACTTGACGTCAGATATAGACGAGATTATTTCTGAGAAAAAGGATCTACTGCTGGGGTCTTCTGGCTCTTCAAAAACTGAAAAACAAAGTGAGCACTTTCAGCTACTGTGCTAATCACATGACTACCCTCCTCGAATCAGCAGGGGTGCCTCAGGGACCCTGGAGGACTCAGTGTCATCCTCACTCCCCTAGCTGTCTGGTTGTCTTCCATCTACCATCAGTGTCTACAAGGTACAGGCCTTTAAATCCATGTAGACAACACGACTGCAGCTCTTATACCCTCAAAGCACTGGGTTGGGGACATGACATGTGGCGTATTTGCTCACACCACAGGAATAAATGTAGCACACAAGCATAGTGCTTTGGGCCCCCTGAAAGGGTCTGCTCTCTGGAGGGCACAGAGCTTGCAAGACAGCTGGACTGCTCCTTAAGCCAAGTATACAGTGGCCAGCCACACAATGGGACTACTGAACAAAACCAGACAGCAATGGAGTTTGTCTACTGTAGTGAGTCTATGTTCCACCGTGATTTTAAAGAGCACCATTGTTCCCTCCATAGGACTTTGTAGCAGCTCAACAGTTCCCTTCACCTGGGACCCATAGCAGAGGGAGGTCTCCTACCCAAGTTACTGGATCTCCCAGCACAGTCATGCCCATGCCATATCATGCTTCAGATTGGGAGATACATTTCCTTCACTTGAAGCTTCTCCAGGGTTTCCCACATTCTTCTCTGTGTGGGAGCTTGTAATGTTTGCTGGCTCTGCATGCGACACACAGACTGGAAGCCAGCTAGTGCCAACACTAAGCATTTACTCAATTAGTACAGTGCTGACAAGGATAACTCTTCTTGGACCCTGAAGTTCTTCAGTGAGAAACACCATCTGGAAGACCTGGGATATATACACTGTGGGAACTGTAACAGGAACAACATTCTGTGACACACTTCAGGCCTTAGGAGAGCATTTCCCAGTGGACGCGCTAATCAAACACCACTGGTGCTGCACACATTTTGTGGTGCACCCTCCTGAGTGGCTGAGTGACAGTTGCTTCCCTGTTTGCTAAAGTGCCTCAGTCTCAGAGTGGGAAGCTCTACTGCTCAGTTTCACATGGGGGATTGCTAAGATGGTATACCAGGACAACACCAACCATGGCATGCTTTAAAGTAGGACCTTTTTAAAAAATACATTTATTTATTTAGTTTAGGGAGGGGGCTTGCATATGCAAGAGAGAGGACAAGTTTCAGGAGTCAGTTTTCTTCTTCTACCATGTAAGTCCATTTGCTGAGCCATCTCATTGGCCCTAAAGTTTTATTTTTAAAATTTTAGTTGTGTGTGTGTTTGTGTGTACAGAAAGTTTGGGGAATCCTCTTGGAAATGGAGAGTTTTTGTGGTTAAGACAGGGCCTTACTATGGTAACCCTGGTTGAACTCACCACACACACATGACAGGGTTTTACTATGTAGCCCTGGCTGAATTCTACCCACCCACCCACAGATACAGAGTTTGCCTGGAAACCTGCCTGCCTCTGCCTCCAGAGAGCCAGGATTAAGGGCATGGCTTTGTTTTTTGCAATAAAGCTGGAATTAGAGGCAATTGTGAGCCACTTGAACTGGGTAGTAGAAACCAAACTCAGGTTCTCTGCAAGAACAGTACATACTTAACAGGTGAGCCATCTTTCCATCCCCACTCTCTTAAGAGTCTTAAGTCTTTTCCTGGCCCTCAAGTGATTCTGCCTCAGTTTCCTGAGTAGCTGGGACCCTAGGCACACAGCCTTTTATCTCCTGGGTCAGTTCTTTATGGCCATATAAAAACACAGGTGGAATGCACTCTTGATGGCTATGGACCAGGTCCTGCCACACAAAAGAGGCCATGAGGATGGTGCTTCACTGGATAGACCTAGGTAAGGGGGAGCTAGGGCAGATGGAAAAGCTGATGAAGCACCTCTTTATTAGCATGGTCCACGTGGAGCCTCCTCATAAGGCATGCAAAGGACACGGACGATGTATATCAGTGTAGACAGCTAGTTTCTGGAAAGCAAGGGTATTCTTGGGAGACTTACACTTGGCATGCCTGTCACACAGGGCAGAGGAGCGCATGTCACACAGCCTGATGGTCCCCTTGCTACTGCTGTAGACGAACACATTGCACTGGTGTGGGTGAAACTCAGCGGCGGTGATGACTTCTGTCAGCTCCTCCATGTTAGCTGGCTTGATGTCCACAATGTCTGGAGTGCGAAGTTAAGGCATAATACTTGGCCATCCAAGGGAAATTTGACAGACAGCTGTGCAGTGAGGGAGGAGCTGCAGGAGACTGGCCATATATACTGCCACAGAGGAACGAGCCCACAGCAAGGGGCTTCAGGTGGATGCAGGACAGTGTCTGACTATGACAGAGCACACTGAATGACATCTACAACAAAGGCAAGCAGTGCTATCTACAAATATTTCTATCTATAACTAATTAAAAACACAAACATTATCAACTCACAAATGATTTTGTTTTCCTAATTATTCGACTTTAAGAGCTTGGGGTTGTCAGAACAATATTAACAGCAGGAAGTCAACCACAGAGGTCAGCCAATGGAAACTAAGAAAAATAATATACAATGTATGAGTCTATATCTGATCATTGGCTGCCACAATTAAGAGACAAGAACCCAGAGAGACTAGAGACAGTATAAGCCTCAAGGTGCCCCGCCAATGTTGTCAGGCTGCTGAAGAGAGGGGACCCAGCCAAGAGTCTGATATACCCTTAAGTTAAGGAGATGGGAAGCTGCTAGGGTTACAGGTAAAATGCTAGAGAAGCAGCTAGGAGTCAAGACTCTGAGACCTCACAGAAAGTGTGGGTAATGACTGAGCACAGGGACAGCAAGGCAGCCTGGGGCAAGATGAATTACTGTGACCTCTATGGTGACAAGAACTTCAGTACTTATAGCTACCACAAACTCCTAAATGGTTCATCTGAGTGCAAGGGGTGGGAGGCATATGGCAGTATCAGGAGCCAGAGGCAAGGCAGAGGCTGATCTAAGGAGACTGAAGATTTCTCACGTGAACTTTCAGGCAGAGATATGTACCTTTAGGAACACTCAATCACAAAGACCTTATGTTGCCACCACTCTAAAATATCATGCATTCAAAAGGTCAGTGTTGAGGGACCGGGATATAGCTGCTCATGAGAAGTAACTGCACAACGACCACAGAAACAAGCAGAGGCAGCACCTGGTAAATAAAGGATACTGAAGCTTCTATCTGTGATTTCTAAATGCCATAGGTTAATTCTCAGATCATCTGCAGAGAGATATGTTTCATGATCACTATTTACTGAAATGGAATTAATGTGATATGTATGAGCATTTGCAAAAATTCGTCGTGGACTTGCTTCTACCATAAGGTCCATGGGCTTCAATATTGGAACCTAAAAATGGAATGGAGAAAGGAATTCAAAACAAAGGTCATAACAGCATAGCATATGGTATTTAGACAAAAAAAAAGGGACAGAGGTTTTCTATAAGCTGTGTAACACCTCAAACCAGGAGAGCTGCTACAGAGCACAGAGTGGAAAGCTGTCTGTTCCCAGCTATATTCCTCTTTGTTCGCATTACAGAGGTAATAGGGTCTTGTTGGAAACAGACAAATCTCTGCTCTCACAGCACTGATGGTCTGCTTCATAGTGTCAACTCATGGGCCATAGTGGTGGGGTGTATGTCTACGTAGGGATCAATAGACAGCATGCAGAAGGCCCTCTGGGCTGAGAAGGCTCTACCTCTTGATGTAGACCTAGCTACAGTCTGAATCCTTAATGTATAGGTAGGTCTTGGTGTCACAGTCCCAGAGGATACTTGGGGAAGGATGGCCTGGCCAGAGCACTTGTGCCTGATACAGGCATAAGAGTCAGTCTAAAGAAGCAGCACCACAAGAGAGAAGAGGAAAGGGTTCCTCTCTCTATCATTCAGGGAAGGGAAGCCCAAGGTTCTAGTGAAAGGCAAATACTAGACTAATTTCTACTGATATAACTAGACACCAAAAATACTTGATTGAAGGCTTAGAAGAATCTTTCAATTGAGTCTTCTCTGGCTAAATTCTATAAAAGTGAGCCTGCCTGGACAAATGTGTAGTGATGCTGTTTTCATTTTAGCCTAGGTCACTGCTGACGATACCCTGGGGTTCCCTAGAACAAAAATGACAGTTTCATAGTGCGCAGGTCTAAGACACACTCTCATGGTTTTCTGTTTCCAGCTAATCAAAGCAGCAACTGCAATCCTAATTGAAAGAGCCCTTTTAACTACAGTCCTTTTTCATAGAACTAAAATAATAGAAAAAACCCCCAAAATCCTTAAAAGACCTCAGCTCTTGCTCAGGGAAAGCCAGATGTTTTTTTCTGAGCTCTGGGAAATAGAAACTCCAATACAGACCTAAGAATATCACAGTCGCTGGCCAATGATTCTGTCCTCACACTGTGCCAATGCAATACCACTTCCCTCATATGGTTTACTACCACCAATCAGACAGGTTTTATTCAGGTTAACTGTCAAAGAGGCTTGGAATAAAATCAACACTGGGCCTGATAGGTCCTGAGTTTTCCCAATAAGCACATGTATGAGCTTAAAGGATATGCAGGGGTCTGAATGAGAGGATCTCAGAGTTTGGGAAGGGCTGTGTGTGCAAAAGGTGTGGAGCTGGTGGCAGGGGAGGTAAGACCAGAGCCGGAGATTTCAGAGAACTTGGCACTAGCACCTTACACCATGGGAGATTTAAAACAAAATGTGACCACACTAAGTCAGAGATACAAACATAACACACTATGCCAAAACTGATCAACAGTATGGAAGAAGGCATCTATCTGGGTTCCTATGACTCAGACCTGAACAAACAATACCTCCTTTTTTTAGCCTGGTATTAGGCTAAATGGTAGAGGAGGAAGACTGTCCTTGGATAATCCGACCTGCTTTGTCCACCATCTTTGTTCAGGGACAGCTCTCATCACTCTCTAGCTTTCTCAAGTACGTGGCTGCTGGGCCTGAGGCAACCTATTAGGAAGCAGGTCAGAAAAAAGGCTACCAGATACCAGAGACAGCTACTTTCAACACTAGCACACCATCACTTGGTTAACAACAGAACAAAGCCTTAAACTTCACTGAAAAACCTGCTACCCACCCGTTTCTAAAACATAGCTATGCTCTGTTCCTTCCCAGGTACCATTGTTTGCAGTGAGCCCACCATTAAAAGTATCAATGATCAGGTCCAACAATTGAAGAATTAAAAAGCCACCAGTGTCCCATATTAGCGCAGAGGAAATTTTACCAACTCCGCTGCTAATGTCTCAGTGGTTCATCAGTCATCCTACCTACGTCGTGTCACTCCATGAGCAAGTACTCTGGATTCTACCCCAGAAGCCCAGCTGGCCTGGGTCCTTCTTAACACAAGCTCTGCCAGGAAACCAAACATGAGTTTTCCCCCTCAGCACCACCGTATTTCTGAAGACTGTGACCTTGGTGACACCAATGAATGTCATTTTCAACAAGTACACAGCAAGGAGGGACACTGTTATTACAGATGAGCCAGCAAGGCAGACCTTGTCATACTTCACTAAACAGTATTCTCAACAGCTGATAAAACTGTTTTGGATTAATTTTTGGAAAGTACTGGAAAGGTTAAAGAAAATGCAGCATATACCCGTAGTGCCGTAATTCTAAATGGGTCTCGAAGTCGTCCATCTTCATCTTTCAAGTTATAACCTTCTGCTCTTTTATCCCGTTCACTTATTTTCCATAATTTAATAGTTTTATCTGAAAATAAAAACCTTATTCTTCATATTAAAAGAAAAACCACAAATAACATGTATCACTGTTATTTGACTGTTCTAGGAAACTTCTGCTTGCCCAAGTTGGTGTCTAAGCATGGTAGGCTGGGGAAGTGGCTCACTGGTTAAGAGTGGTTGCTTAGCAAGCATGAGACTCCAGGTTCAAATCCCTCACCATGTCCCTATAACCCCAGCACTGTTTGGGGTTACTCAATAGAACAATGGGAGAGTAACAGTGTAGGACAGCCAATGGCCTTCAGAAGCATATAAGCATTCATCACATATGTGCACATATACCATACACATACAAAAACTAAAGATGCAAACAAATATACAAAGCAACATTGGTTTTTTTTTGGCAGAATTTGAATTTCCTAGCTATTGTTTTCACCTTAGTTGACAATTCATCCTCTCCAAAGTTTAAAGCAGAATCAACCTTTAGAATTATTTGAAATAGAATCCATCCACACTATAATTAAAGATTAAATCAAATAGCCTTTTACAATTCTCACCATTTGTAGAAAGTAGAAAATGAGCAGCATTCTGTTGTGGTAACCACCTGATTTTATTAATTTTTTCTTCAATTTCTAGACTTTTCAAATAGTCAAACTCTGGCTCATGACTCTGAAAGGTACTGTAAACATTGTACTCTCCCCTAGAGTGAGCGCGGCCTTTATTCTGCAAGGAAACATGATAGCTTCTTTAATGAACAAAGCACAACGAGGACACATTTTTGCTACTATCAACATGAGCATTAAATGATCATACATATTTTTAAGTTAAAAAAGGTCTCAGTTCAAAACCTGTTGAAGTTTACTTTAATGCACTTGGAAGAAATAAAGAGCACTGTAGGCCTTTCACTGCACATCTGTATTCTCTGCAGTGGACAAGCAGCTTTGTGTGGACATGATTAGGCTTGTTTGTAGACCTGCTCCCCTCCTCCACCTTTGTTTGTAATTGTTATAAAACTGACCCCAAGTTCTGTAAGTTTACAGTGTAAGTAAAGTTTCAGGGCCCAAGTCCTACCTCTGGCAGCCCCTGCCAGCTAGCTTTGGCTACCAGTTCCAGTATGCCAGTACAAAATAAAGTGAGACATGGAACACAAAGATTTAAAGTGGCCACATCAGGGAAAGCAGAAAGGTCTAATGGCTAATGGCTCATTTATAGGGCACTGATAAGAGCTTTAAATTTAAATAGAGAGAAAAAAAAACCCAGTATCAAAACACAAGAGGTATGTGTAGCCTGGCAGTCTTGGCCAGGGTGATTTTATCTAGTGTCCACTCTGGTTCCAATTATTTGTACTGACTCTCGGGAGATGTTAGCTTCTGCTCTGCAGTGCAGCCTTGCCCTGTGGATAATTGCTCACGTCTAAGGTGTAGTCCTGTTAGCTCTGCTGTTCCTGAAATCCAAGGATAAAGACAATGACTTATCGTTGTGGTTTAATGTGCTTATGACACAAGGAAGCAGGTAACCAAAAGGAAAGTAGTCAAATAGGAGTGATATGAGATACTGTATTTTTTTTATACTCTTTCTAACTCTTATGGATAAGATAGGCACGTGACTTTAATAAAAATATTTTCTAAATGCCTGTCGCAATAGGATGAAGGCATCAACACCTTAGCAGTACTCACAGTGAGAAGTAGATTTCTTCCTCCTCTACCAGGGTAGGGTTTGAAAAACTGTTCTATTCTACACAGTTATCGCAACAGGACTGAGTCCAAGAAAACCAGATACTGAAAACTATGCTTCTTTCTGGCAAGCAGTATATGCAGAGTATAGCGATGCCATTTGATTTGTGGACTGTAAAGCACTGACCTCTTGTTCTCGCTGGAAAATAACAACTCTGCCACCTTTGTCTCCTGTTGCAAGAAGGTCTCCAGAGTAGTTAAACTCGACGGTGGAGATGATGTCGGCTGTCAACAGAAGACAGAGTCAATCACAACTGATGTTTTCATGAGGACCAAAAAATGAACACATACAACCTCTCTCTCTAAATAAAACAAAACATTCCATTACAAATTTAAACACTTCTTGGCTGCTTTTTGGGTCTAAGATAAGAGTTCACCAGTACATGTGAATTCTGGAGGTCTGATCTCACTGATTCAATACCTGGTGTCCTGGCATACACAAACTTGTCTAGACTGGAATGTTTTTATTTGAAAAGTAGGATATGATTTTAAAAAATTATTATTATTTTGGTTTTTAGAGACAGAATTTCTCTGTGCAGCCCTAGCTGTCCTGGAACTTGCTCTGTAGACCAGGTTGGCCTCGAACTCATAGAGATCCACTTGCCTCTATGTCCCAAGTGCTGAGATTAAAGGAGCGTGGTACCACTGCTTGGCAGGAAATCTTTATTTTAAAGATGTATGTATGTATGTATGTAACGTACATGAGTGCATGTACACCTTTATTCCAGAAGAGGGCACCAGGTCCCATTACAGATGGTTATGAGCCACCATGTGGTTTCTGGGAGCTAAACTCAGGACCTCTAGGAGAGGGGCCAGTGCTCTTAACTGCTGAGGCATCTCTCTGGCCCTGGAAAATAACTTTTAAAGGATAACAACATAAAGCACCCTGGTTGGTCTTAGAAAAATGGTACCTAATTTTAAAATACTTTACATAAATAAATGATATTTTTTAACACACATGAACATTTGCTTGAAGGCATATATGTGTACCTCATGCATGTAGTACGCTCAGATAGTGAAAAAGGTGGCATATTCCCTGAGACTTGAGTTACAGTGGTTGTGAGCCTTCATGCGAGTGTTGTAAACTGAGTACAGGCCCTCTGCAAGAGAAGTCAGTGCTCTTTAAACATTGCATTACCTCTCCAGCTTCCTAAATTTGATTCTTACACAGTAATAACAGAAAGCGTGAGTATTAAAACAGAAATAAGGAAGTATCAATCATATTATTCAGCTAGTCTCTGTACAAACTACAGACAGGTTCACGTCAGTGTCCTGTACCATTTACTATCAGTAGTATCATTCATATAATGAGACAGTGAGAATCCTCAAAAATTTTCAAGACACACATACACAAAAATTTTTAGTCTTGAGTAGGTTCACCAGAGGTAAAGATTATGGGTTCAAAGACCAATCAAAATAAGCACTGAAAAAGTTCTTTGGTGTTTAGAGACAGTAGGTTGTAGCTGTTTTTCTCTCCTCTCATTCTCTACTTGGCTTGTTTCTAGCCAGCTTTTCTTATATTATCCTGTCTACCTTATGCATCTGGGTTTTTACCTATCTCTTTCTGTATTTTTCTTTCCTTCTTATTCCATGACTGGCTGTGTGGCTGGTCCCCGCATCCTCCTTTCCTTCTCTTCTCAGCTGTTCCCTCCTTTCTTCCCAGATTTCTCCATTTATTCTCTCTGCCTTTTTCCTGCCTCACTACTGGCCGTTCAGCTCTTTATTAGACCAATCAGGTATTTTAGACAGGCAGAGTAACACAGCTTCACAGAGTTAGAATGCAACACACCTTTGCATCATTAAGCGAATATTCCACATCAGGCAGGTCTAGACTCATAATACTTTAAGTCAAGAAATATGTTCCATGGCCCAGCGTCTCCTCTGTGTCTATATGGGTGTCCCTGAAGGCACTCAGTTCACTGCAAGGCCTACATCAGTCATGAGTAGCATTGCTGGCCTGGTAGTGTAGCATCACGCTCAACCTTGCAGACTCCGTCCTCTGCCCTTGAAGAGAAAGTGGCCAAGATTGGGCAGCGCACATTCACTGCAGCTGCTGGTGGAGTTTGGCCTTGCCTCTTATGTGAGAAGCAGCAGGAAGATTCCCTGATAAGTCATTAGAGGCTACAGGGGAGCTCCGACTCTGGGAGCTCACTCTTAGAGCTAAGGAACTGCAGCTGTGGGCTGGATGAGCCCAGGCACTATGGCTACCCTGTTCAAGATCAGCAAACTGGAAGGCTAGGAGCTCTTCTCCAGCTCCAAGGTGTGGCAAGAGTCTCTGGAGCAAATGAATGGTGTGTGTCCCTGTGGGGGGTGGGAAAGAAACAGGCTCCATTCCTGTGGGGTGGGGGGAAGGAGAAGAAAGCTGTTGTATCGTCCAGAAAAGGATCTAGGGTAGATCTGGAGATGTATTTGGAGGATAGTCTTATACGTTTCAGCTGTGTCACCTGCTGCCTAAATGACAACAAGGCAGGACACAATCTGAGGCAGTCTGGGCATATCCTGTGGATGGGACACTGTTCATGTGGCAGTAGGATAGATAGCTAGCTGACTTACTACAGTTGCCTTAAGGCCAGTCATGTTGTAGATAGATCTTTGTGTTTGTGTCCCCCAAACTATACTAAAGTAGGAAGTTTGCAGAGATAAATACTCTACAGCTTTTCAGGTCAGTATCAGCTGTCAACAAAAAACTAGAATTACATGACAAGAGGGGAGTTCAGCTAAGAACTGCCTCAATCGGATTGGCCTGTGGCCAGACTGTAAAGCATTTTCTTTTTTCTAGGTAGTGGGTGGTAGTGGTGGCAGGCAGGGTTGGGGGGATGGTGGTTGACAGGGTCTCTTTCTATGTAAACCAGGGGACCTGCCTCTACCTCCCAAGTGCCTGGATTAAAGGTGTGCGACTGCCTGGTGGAACATTTTCTTAATTGATATTCAAGGGCACAGCTCACTGTTGGCCCTGACTGGATAAGAAAGAGGGAGTAAACAAGCAAGCAGCTTCCTTCCAAGGTTTCTGCTCCCCTGGTCCCCAAGTTTCTGCCCTGGTAACTTTCAATGATAAACTATAACCTATAGGCTGAAATAAGCCCTTTCTTCCTCAAGTTTCTTTTGGTCATAGTGTTTGTCACAACAGAAAGGCAACTAGAACACAGCTTTAAGTACCTTCTCTACAAGTAAGAACAACCAAAGGTTGAAACCACTGCTAAGAACTCCCAAATGAATAGATGCAATTCTTAAGAATTGTAAGATGAGATCAAACTGTGTCCTGCTCTAAGTTACTCCTTACTGTGGAAAAGTGATTTTTGAGAAACCTTGTTTTAAAAAACAAAAACCCGGATCTTTTTAGGCTATGCCCTGTCCCAAGAGACTCCATTTTATAAGCAGTATTTGATTCCATTATGAGAATGTAGAAAAACTCTGTACTTGGGTGGACACTGTAAACAAACACCATCTGCCTGGTACCACCCACAGACTCAAGTTGAGCTGATAAAAAGTAGAAAGGGTGCCATCCTGTAAATTTATCAAAGTAAATGAGGACTATAGAAGCACAAGAACATATTAAGTCATCACCAGGAAAGCCAAACCTGGCATTTCCAGACTGGGGAAAAGGTGCAGCTCCCTCAAATGGAACCTATACAGAGGTAGGCACCTTACACTGTGATGCGATGACCATACCAACCTGTCATCTGACCACCTGGGTGTGCACCAAGGCACCCAAAAGCAGAAAACTCCTGACTGTCTCAGGGATTTCAGGTTGGCCTGGTCTATGATGTAACCTGCTCCAACTGCTGTCTCTCCATTCAACCCAGTACCATCTGGACCTGCCATCAACCATCTTCCCAAATATTTACCCGGATCTGGTTCTATACTTTGCCTCTCCAGCCTCCCCACACCTCACTTTTGCAGCTTAACTCTGATCCTAAGGTGGCGGCAGTACCTCCAGCAGGCCCCTGTTTGAGTATGATATTTTACTTCTTTGCCTCTCCACCAGCTTCTGCTTCTCAGGCTTCTTTGCAACTCCTTGAATTCTACTAGGGCCTCTTTAACCTCTGTAGCCTATATGTATGTATAGAGATATTACTAATGATGTATAATGCATGATTTGAGTGTTAATATTAGTAATTACAATGGGAACAAAAGAACCAGTTTGTCTCAGCTGTCAAAGAAAACAGGATTATTTGGCAAACTGCAACCAATGAAACTACTACACCTTGTGAATTTATTGTTATTCAAAAAACTCTAACACAGTGGAAAGGCAGAAATGCATCTGTCTGTGTTTCTGACAGAACACTCTTAACTCTGCACAGTGTACTAATCAAATAATTGCCAGTAGTTTCCTGTAGACATCTCAGAGCTGACTTGACCGTATGGGTAATTACTTGCTGATCCCACTGTGGGGGCTACTTTCCTCAAAATGCTTCAGTTGGTTAAGGACTGGACTATATTTTTCATTTCTTTGAGAGAGGGTCTCACATAGCTCAGGCTGACCTTGAACTCCTAATCCTCATCATAACATCTGTCCTGTCCTACTCTCCCCCCACCTCCAAGGCAGGAAGACCCGAGTCTCTCTCAGAGGTAGCTTCTGCCTCTCTCCCTTCTCCCCACTTCTCTCCTTCCCTTTCCCCTCCATAGCCCACTAAATAAATATCCAACCTCATTTTGCATGGTGTGCCTATCCGTCTGTTTTTTATCCGCCAGGGCTGCAGCTCCTCGTG
>LOEQ01002216.1:52679-64340 GCA_001685075.1 Bramus lutescens | reverse complement strand
TGGGGGGAAAGGGAGAAGGGGGAGACAATGGGGGAAGGGTGTGGGCGGGGCTTGTCTCTTAAAGGGACAGGAAAGACCATTACAATCCTAAAGATGGAAATGCTCTTTGTAAAGCCTGAATAAGCTCTAAAGCTAAAATGCACACATGAAATGTGAACAGATTGTAAAACCAGTAAAATTTAAATAATCAACCTCAATCTATTCTGATGAATGCCATTTTACAATAGGAGACCAATGTTAAAATCATAAACATGGTGTTAACACAGGGCACCGAGCAATTTCTAAATTATATTCTTTGTTGAGGTTATTCAATTTGCCTATTAGAGTGCTCACACAGAACTGGTTGCAACTTCACTGTGGGTGGCAGAGACCACTGAGGTTCTTAACTGTGAAAGTGGTGGTCCAGCTGCTACAGAAGGCCTTTCTGACCGTCCACAGCACTCCACTGAGAGAATTTCAGCTTCGTGCTCCAAGGCCAGATAGTCTAGTTAGAGAAACATTCCCTGGGGCTATTCTCATTTCTTGTTCCTGAGATGCTGGGTGACCTCAGTGTAGCACCCCCACCCCAGGATACCACTTGGAAAACGCTAAAGTTCAGAATGCAGACAGTCAGTCCTCCAAGACCACTTGTTCACAGTCTTCACAGTGGCTCTACTTTTAAAACAAAACGCATACCTCAGGATCTGCAGATGTGAGAAAAGACAACCAAACAAAGAAAACATTAAGAAGAAAACAGAAGTCCACTAATAAGAGATCAAAAGTGACCACCATCCACTAAAGCATTCACCATGTTAGTGTATCTTCCTGGGAGCACAGACAACCTGTCACACCTAGGATGAGCTTCAGGGCTGGGAGGCAGCTACTGTCACTCCCTCCTGACTGAGAAGGCAGTTCTACCTGAAATGTAAGCATCCTAAAGACTGCAAGGCACAAGGAGATGGGCAACAGGAAGAAAAACACAGCTGGAGGGTGTGTTTCAGTGGCCATGGCCCAGTTGACAGTTCTGAGATGAGAGAGAAAGAAGAGTATCAGAGGGTCAGGACCAGAGTCTCCTAGGTGCAAAGGTCTGCAGGCTGAAGGGCTGATGAGCCCACCACAGCTGAGGCACAGATGCTGGACAAAGCCATCCTCCAGAGTAGGAAACATTCCAACCACACAGGAGGAAGAAGAGTCTGAATGGCCACACACTGGTTGTGGGTAGAGGTATGAATAATAACTAGCCTCAAAACTCTATGAAAAACTAATTTCTACGTAAGATTCTATACCAGATCATGTTTTAATTAAGGTTGAAGAAGGAATAAAATATTTTTGAACATATAAAGTCAAATCCATCCACAAAATGTGCTGGATGTTATAAATTAATTGGCCTTGAGATGGTTTGTAGTTTAAGACTGCTTGCTGCTTTTTCAGAGCACCAGAGTGTGATTCTCATGTGGGGTAGCACACAAATTGCCTGTGATTTCAGCTGCAAAGGATCTGACACTCTGAGGGCATGCTCATGCACATACTCACATACACCCAAATAATAAAATCTTTAAAAGTTACAATTTGGCAAAATGAGGGTAGAAAAAAAATTGTGATGGGGAACTTTTTTTTTTTTTCTTCAAGACAGGGTTTCTCTGTGTAACAGCCCTGGCTGTCCTGGAACTCAAGAGATTCACCCACCTCTGCCTCCCAAGTATTGGGATTAAAGGCACGTGCCACCACTGCTCAGCTGGGATAACAGTTTTGTATAAAAGTATGAGGTAACCATTAAGTCCAGGAGAAATAAAAATATAAGAAGACATACAAATTAGTTCAGTAATAACAAACATTGTAGTAAAACTGATTGTGGGAGCCCACAGGAATGGATCTGTTCCACCTTGACTGGTGGTCAGGGAGTTCAGGCCTACTCTTGCTCCAGGAAGGTACTGACAAGGGTTTGACTAAGGTGTGACTGTCATGACCTAGGGGGTGGGTTATTTGGGGTTTTGGTATTAAGATCTTCTTCCTTGTGTCCTGGTTAAAAAAAGGTCTTTTGTTGATGGAAGGCGGTGGCACACAGTGAGAGCTTGACTCAAACAAACAAACAAACAAACAAACAAACAAACAAACATCCAAGGTGATAATTTAGCTCAAGACAGGGGCACACACCCATAGTTCCTGCTACTTGGGAGCCAAGAAACGAGGCTGAGGCCAATAAGACAATTCAGCAAGAGCCTTCTCAAAATAAAAACAAAAAGGTCTGAGGGTGTATGTAGCTCAGCATGGAATGTTTGTCTGGTACGTCTGAAGCCTTGGGTTCAACCTCTAGTATCTGAAGAAAAAACAAAAAACAAAAAAAAAAAGTATACAGCGCTTACTTTTTCACCCATCAAAATTTTCCCCACTCGCAGTATTTTACCTAGACCATAGAAACCTGCACACAAACATTCTCATGATGTAAACTATTTAAAAAAAATACTGAATTTTGAATTCCATTCTTTCTGGTACAAATACACAGTGGCACAGAATACACCATGGGGGTCAGAGTTAACAAGAGAGAAGATATATGGGTGCCTGCATTATTCCTATCACTACATCACTACTAGTGTTTTTACTGTCGAGTACATAGGGTACATCAAGATGTGACAAGCAATCAGTACTTCAGCCCAGGTTCCTATATACAAAAGAACCGAGAGATTCCATTTATATAAGTAACTCAACTTTTTTGTTTTGTTTTTCAAGACAGGGTCTCTTTGTGTAGCCCTAGGTGTTTTGAAAGTTGTTCTGTAGACCAGGCTGGCCTCTGCCTCCTAAGTGCTGGGATTAAGGGTGTGTGATACCACCACCGGCCTAAATGAACTTTTATAAACAATGAGCTTTTTAAACAGCTGTTTTGTTGTTCTAGATACCCAGTCCAGAGCAGGGTAATTAAAAGAGAAAATAAACCCTAACTTCAAACATGAAAAAGTAGCAGCCTAGAACAATTTACAAATGCCAGTGTGCCTTGGAAAAGTGGGCTGTCAACCCACAAAGATCTTCACTAAGAGTTCACAGGAGACCTGCTACTGCTTAGCTGCTATTTGTAAAATGAATGGCATCTTGGTGTGCAGCAAAGTAAAAGCAAAAACCTCCTCAATGGCAACCCCCATCTTCATTCACATGTGATAAGTGTTAACTGCCAGTGCTACCCTGACCAGGTATTTACCACAGTTAATACAGCATGACCCAGTTCACTGTTTCCCTGCCTTTAGGCTCTGCAAAGTACTTCTTGGTGAAATGCCAGCACATTTCTGTAGGATTCCTTTACATGGAACCACGGGGTTGCATGTCTTTTATTTTATTTATTTACTTACCTAATATTATTGGGTTTTCTCCCTACTGAGACAGGGTCTCACTGAATAGCCCTGGTTGGCCTGGAACTCTTCTCAGATCAGATTGACCTTGAACTAACTCAGTGAACTCTGACTGCTTCTGCACCCACCAAATGCTGGGATTAAAGATATGTGCTACCAATGCCTCGCTGGGATCTCATTTTTTTACACAGATGCCAATTGCCCTCTAAACATAAGCAAAGAGAGATTATAATTATAATCTATACTCTATATAATTATAACCTCTATATATATAATTATATTATAATGCTAAGCAAATGAATTCTTACCATTTCGCATAGTTACTAATATGTACTTATTTCTCAGTGGGTTGATGTCTAAAGGCAAACGTATGGACAAGATTGTACTATGGTAACACTTGTAGTACCAAGTAGTTTGATGGATGAGGTCACCTATTGTGGTAGTCTCAATGTAATTGGTCCCCATAGGAAGTGGCACTATTAGGAGGTGTGGCTTTGTTAGAGTAGGTATGGCTTTATTGGAGGAAGTGTGTCATTGTGGGGGTAGGCTTTGAGGTTTCCTACACTGAGGATACCAACCACCCAGTGTCTCAGTCGACTTTCTGTTGCCTGCACGATATAGGACTCTGTTATGCGTGCCTGCATGCTGCCATACTCCCTGCCATGAAAATGGACTGAAGCTCTGAAACTATAAGCAAGTCACCCCAACTAAATATTTTCTTTATAAGAGTTGCTGTGGTCATGGTGTCTTTTCACAACAATAGAAATGTTAACTTAGACATCTATATACAAAATACAATGCAGCTAGCTACCATGAAGAATGATTGGAGCCACAGATAAAGGTGGTCTAGCATATTTGAGCACAGTGGGCAAACACATCTGGACAGATGTGTTCCTGACTGGAACACCTGCAGCTCTGCAGCAGCCAAAAGTGACCTGCCCACTCTTCCTGGGAATCAATTTCTTCACATGTGAAATTACACTAATGTTGCAGCTATAGCTCAAGGGCTGTGGCCAGGATTTCAGGAGTCAAACACAAAACTACCTGGCAAGGGAAACTCGAATTACACACTAATAAGAAAGTCACAAACAGAATTTAGGAGTCCACGAGGAGCTGCTGTTCATAAATTAATCATAAAATATAAACAGATAGATAGGTACAAAGGATGGTTGAGAATATCTACACTGTTAATTACAGGTGTTGACCTAGGAGGGATTCCAAGGACAGTGGGAGGACCAAGACAGGCTTCATTTAGCCTTTCTGTAGCTCTACCATTTGGTTTTCTATAAGTAACACTGTATTTTTGTGTTTTGGGACAAAAACAATAAAATCTAGCCAGACAAGAAGATGTGATTTCTTCAAACCTGCCTTGTTCTGGTCATTCCACTGTTAATAGCTTCCTCCATGGCAGTGGGACTTAAGCTTGGTCTGTGAAACCTTTAAGAACCCTTGGAGGCCCCAAGGGTCAAAGCTCTGTTGACAATGCCACAGATCTGTGATCTGCTGAACCACTGCTGCCCTCTGTGTGGATGAGTAGAGACCACAGGCATCCAGCCCAGCACCATGCTGCAGTAAGTAGCACTCCTCAAGCTCTGCAGGACATTCATGTGACCAAAGAAAAGGCAAAGAGCCAGTTTTCCTTAGGTCTGTCCCCCGATGAACACTGGAACTACTGACTTGACTTGCTTCCCACACTGTAGCCAGCCTTTTCTGGGTTTTCACAAAGCCTGGTTGCTGCTTCTTCATGCACAACTGTCTCCAGGAAAAGCACCGCATTGCCATCATTTCCAAGGAATGCTATCTTCATTTGGAACCATTTACCAATGTTGGTTATTCAGACTTTGACATGTGGTAGATTTTTTGAAAATGAGAAGTGAGCCTTTTACTTCAGAGAAAAGTATGAATAAAATCGGTCATCAGTAATAAAACCCAGGCTTTCAAAAATACATTAAACTTTGGAGAGCTTATATCTACTGCTGCTGGTCCCAAGCCCCACTTCCACAAGAAAAAGAATTATGGAGCCTGACCTGACAAGAGTATAACAGCTCCCTGATGGTCAGGTGGCAGAGGCAGGAGGATCTCTGTAAGTTCAATGCTAGCCTGGTCTAGAGAGAGTGTTTTAAGGACAGCAAGGGGTTACACAAAGAAACCCTGTCTCAAAAACAAACAAACACAAACCAAACCAAAACAAACACTGATGGTCCAGATCCCAAGGTGCAGCTAAAGAACAAAACCCAAACTTAAGAGTAGAACACCTACCATTCCCTACAAAGAGAAATCGCTTCTCCATTTGCTAACTACACTTTGAAGTCAAATTTTCTCCTTGAACTTCAACAACCAACTATGACAGACCCAACCTGGTAACAGATCTGAGGACCAGTTGTCTCTTAATAAGCATTTAAAGGAATTGCTAAGTGTAAGACAATAAATAGCATTCTTTTCATTAAACCTGCTTCATAAAATTTGTTTTTCATTAACAGTAAAAATTTTTTTTAAATTAAGCTGTTCTAGGTTCAGATATAGTAAATATTGACAGGTCTAATTCACACAGGGTTTTCTGGGTCTCCAGTAAGATGCCTGAGAATCAGGATTTATAGTGAAGTCAGCAAGGTAGACCTTTACCTGGGCAGCAGCAGGCCTGCTCATTTTGATGAGCTGCAGCTACTCTCCTGTAAGAAGGTTTGAGGTCAGCAAGTAAAGGTTTGTCCCCACATTGATGTATAATGCCTTTCTATGTGTCCTGCCTTTCTGTACTCTGACTCACATCAAGCTGAAGAGACAAGTCTAACACATGACATAGGACACTGTCAAACAAAGTCAGACCAAGTAAAAGGACAGTCCAGAGTGCAAAGCCTGAACTATTACCATTTGGCTCTTTGTGGAAACCTGTACAAATTCCCGAGTTTGATTTTCTCCCTAGAACTTGTGCTCCTCCACCCACAGCCAGTCTCACCTTCATATAGTTACTGTGTTGTTAGGCATTGCCGCTTGCCAAAGGCCCAAGTCTGGTTCTCTTACTTCGCAGAAAGCCATGCTTCTTATACCTCTCCACAAAACTTTTTTTTAAAGATTTATTCACTTATTAATTATGTAGACAGTGTTCTGGCATGTATTCCTACACGCCAGAAAGAGGGCACCAAATATCAATATAGATCATTATGAGCCACCATGTGGTGGCTGGGAATTGAATTCAGGACCTCTGGAAGAGTAGTCTGTGCTCTTAATCTCTGAGCCCACCCCCCTCCGGCCTTTTAAAGATATTTATTTATTTATTTGTCTATTAATATGTGTGTGAGTGCTCTGTCTGTATGTTCACCTGAATGCTGGAAGTGTGCTTTGGATCCCATTTTAAATGGCTGTGAGCCACCATGTGGGTGCTGGGAACTGAACTCAGTACCTCTTGAAGAGTAGCCAGTGCTCTTAACCATTGAGGCATCTCTCTAGCCTCTCCACAAAGCACTCTTTACCTCACATAATTTTCTTATTCTCATGCCCTGATTTCCTCCCTTCCACCTCTACCTTCCTCTGTGCAGTGGTTACTCTCTCTGGTTCTCTACATATCCTAGACCTAGGAAGGATGCAATGCCCTACTCACTGACTAAACTTCATTTTTGCACCAACCATGGGCAGCCCTTCATGCATTGTGCTGACTTCTATAGCCCTATACCACTATTCCTTTCCCATGCCTCCCACAGCAGCACAGGGTCAGCTCCTTTATGGTAAACCCTAGGAAACAGCTGTGGGTCCCTGCTTGCCAAAGTTTTCTGATTTCTCAGGAATTTCACTGACTCTGCAATGGTCATGGGTAAAGTCCCCATTTTTTTGGATGGGGAAACAGAAGTATTCTGCTAAGCTGACACAGAGCTAGTAAGAGGATGGAAACAGTTTGTACCCACATCTATGCACACTGCCTTTCCATGCATCCTGCCTTTCTGTACTGACTGGCATCAAGGTGAAGAGACAAGCCTAACACGACATCAAGTAAAAGGACAGACCACAGTCCACAGGCAGGTTTGAAGAGCAGCTAGAGCAGGGCTCTACCAACAAGGTGCAATGTGATGGAATAAGAAGGACCAGTGGCCTGTTGAGAATAGACAGGAAACAGAATAATTTTGAACAGGAAAAAGCAGGAGTAATGATGCAAGGATGGCAACATCACAGGGTAACAGTGAAAAAAAAGTCAAGATGATAGGTCCAGAGACAGGATTCAATAGGCTGCAGAGAGGAAAAGGAATCCCTGCTTAAATACAGTTAAATCCAAATATTTCAAGTTGGTTATTTAACATCCAGATTAGTACTGCAACCAATAACAAAAATACTGCACCTTTTCTGACCATAAATCTTTTGGTGTAGTTTCTAGACAATCAAGGCTCAGCAGGGGCCCTCACAACTGGTAACTGAACACACTCTGAATCCAGGATCTCCCTTTAAAAAGAAAATTTCACATCAAGGACTAAAAACAGTGTTCATTTAATGGTAAACACAATCTTGGAAACTATACCTGATTATGTAACTGTGACCAGGCCAACTCCTTGATCACAGATCTAACTTTAAAGATTCCAGTAAGGATGAAGAACCGCAGGGCCCAGCTGAGCTCCACTACAAACTTACTACTACTGGATCACTTGCTTCCCTGATGCTTTCTCTGACACACCTTCCTACAGGCAAAATGAAAACGCTGCAACAGTATGCAGAACTCAGACAGGAAATAATCCAACTTCCCAAACACCTTGTGCCACTGAAAAAGGGAAAGAGCAGACAGACCATAACCACCAATTTCCATTTTCTGCATGCAGAATCAATCCTAACACATATACATAAAGACTGTAATTAAATAACTCATCCCTGATACCACATTCCCCACCTTTAACTATCTATGAGTTTTTTTTTTTTTGGTTTTGAGACAGGGTTTCTCTGTGTAACTGCCCTAGCTGGCTTAGAATTTAGAGATCTGCCTGCCTCTGAGTGCTGGGATTAACAAGCAGCGCACCACTGCAGGGCTGAGATATTTTACCTTCAATGAAACCTAGTTACTTTCTGACTTTAGCCAATTTCCCTTCATTTGTTACATTCCAGGTTTCTTTCAAAAGACCACATGATCCCTATGGAGGGCTTCTCTCTCTCTAAATCTTTTATTTATGCGGGATCACCCAGTTTGCCAAATCACTTATAATCAATCAGTCACCAAGGTTCACCCTGGAGTTAAGCACATAGACTTTTACCTTGACTTAGGTTAAAAGCAAAACAAAAAAACAACAACAAAAAAGCTAACATTGAAGTTAAAGCAATATCTCATGGATTAATTAAGAAATGACAGGGCTGATAAGATAGCTCAGTGGACAGGTACTTGCTAACAAAACTGATGAACCAAGTTTAATTCCTGGAACCCATATGAACCACTCCCCTAAATTGTCTTCTGATTTCTGCTCTCCAAATGTAAAAGTTTAAAAAGAAACAGGTTATCTAATCCCAAGTGGCCAGTCCTAAACACACCCATAATAAGCAACATTACTAAATAGACTCTATAGGTTGTATTTATTCTTCCTTATGTACGTGGGTGTGTCTGTAACAGTTATAAAGAAAAAGGTCAAGTATCTTAGAGGTAGTTGGGGGCTATAGAAGGAATTGGAAGAGGTTGAGGAAGGTGTAGAAATGACATAAATGAAGAAAAATAAATTACAAAGTTATTAAACAAAGACAAGACATTTAAAATTTCAAGTTCTGAAATGAAGAAACTAGTTGTTATCCCACTGGTTAATCATGTCATACGAAGCTCAAAAACACCAAATTCAATGTAAGACTCTCCTCTCCTTCATCAGTTTCTTCTGAAAAAGCAACAAACACAAAAAAGGAGAGGCCCGCAGGTTCCCTGTGAGGTGAGTGAAATTTGTTTTAAAAGTAGTAGTCAGGAGCTGGGCGGTGGTGGCACACGCCTTTAATCCCAGCAATTGGGAGGTAGAGGCAGGCGGATCTCTGTGAGTTCGAGGCCAGCCTGGTCTGCAAGAGCTAGTTCCAGGGACAGGTTCCAAAGCCATGGAGAAACCCTGTCTCGAAAAACCAAAAAAGTAGTCAGTATAGGGCTCCAGTTACTACTTGTCTGTGAAGCTTACTTTTTGGTGTTAAGCTTGAGAAAATGACGAGAGACACTAGAACTTTTTACTACTGACCTTGTTTTATCTGATAAGCATCTCCCCACCCCTCCCAAGGTTTCTCTGTGTAGTCTTGACTAACAGGGACTTAGGCTGGCCTTGAATTCAGGGATCTGCCTGCCAGTCTCACAGAGTGCTAGGATCTAAAGTGCGTGCACCACACCAGGCTATAAGCATTCCTTTTTAAAGTATGCAGTTTTCCTGTGTTTTCAACTGCTAGTGGTACAATGTCTGCTAAATGGACAGTTAGATTCCACAAGGGGCTTCCCCAGGGTTAGCTAAAACTGGTTCCCAGAACAGCAAGACACACACAGGGTTTGGAAACAGGGAGCATAATTTCACACCCTCACTCTGTTCTGGTATGGCCATGGAGCTGAGCCTTATCTGTGCATCTGAAACTGGGAAGAGCAGTCTTTCAGATGGGTAAAGGTAAAATTAACTGGCACAGGTAGTGCCTCTGCACATTATCTGGTACACAAACCACTCATTAATGTTAGCTATCACTGCTTTTTGACTAGATCCTGTGCAAGGCCTAGGAAGGGGAACTGGCAGCCAGCCTCTAATCTTGAGGACTCAGTATACCAAGTCCAAACACACAAAAGATTGTAATGTCATGCAATATTCACCAGCAGGAAGCAAGTTCAGTGATAGAGTAGGAGCTAGCTGTGAGTCATTGCACATCACAAAATCTGCCCAAATAACCCCAAAGCAGTAACTAAAGCCTAGTACTTGGATGTCCCCTGAGTTTGCCATTTTGATTCTTCCTTTCTAGTCTATTCTCCAACACGAGAAAAAAAGCCAATCACTATCGTCAGCCACGCTCCCATTTGGCCAATAGGACAATCACTAATTTTCCTGCATGCCCAGCTTGCTTCCATTTGCAGACCACACAATGAAACCATGACTTTGAGCAGAAATGGTGACCTAACTCACAGAAAAATCTATTTTTTTTTTTAGTATTTGTATTTATTTATTTATTATTAGTGCTCTGTCTGCATGTATGCCCGTGTGCCAGAATAGGGAATCAGATCCCATTATAGATGATTGTGAGACACATGTTTGCTGAGAACTAAACTCAGAACCTCTGGAAGAGTAGTCAGTGCTCTTAACCACTAAGCCATCTCTACAGCCTGCTCTAATTCTTATACACATAAAAATAATCAAAGTGTATACAGTTCAATATTGTATCAGAGGTTATTAGGTTAAAAACAGAACAGAAACAAAAAGCCTTTTTCATCTTGTCCTGCCTGTCTTGCCTATTTACACCCTGCCCTCTGTCCCTCATGCTCTCTGGCTATTGCCTGCCAGGTCAGAAGACCTCAGACTTAATCTCTAGGACACATCTGACTGTCTATGGCCAGGACCGCAGAAAGACAAGTCAGGAGCAGGGCTACATGGAATTTTGCAGAGCTGAACAAAAAGCCTCATAGGCTACAAGTTTCAACAGATAAATCTGGTTCTCAAATCCAGGCATCAGCACATGAAATAAACCCCTTGAAATGCCACCTTCTAATTATCTCTCACTAACATTTCTTTGTCAAGCTTGAGTTTGGATAGGACTGGGGTAGTGATTCTTGTTGCTACAAGTCCTAGTTGCCAATACCTTTGCCTTTTTAAATCATCACTGATAAATCAAACAATACCACAGTTCTGTCTGATAAAAACAATGATGTTATAAATGATGGACTAAGAAGTATGTGGGTTAAAACACAGAACATACAATTAAAAAGAAAAATACAGGTAATTACCACAGTATCATACACACATACAAAAGACGTGCCAACTAAAATTTTAGATGTACTCAACTTTTACTTAAAATAGGGGTTAAAAAATACAAAACAAAACAACAACAAAAAGTCAGGCAGAGATGGTCCGTGAACACTTTTAGTCCCAAAACAGACTTTAATCTTGGGAAGTAGAGGTAGGCAGATCTCTGGAGCTCAAGGCCACTCAGGTCCAGAGTTCCAGGATAGCCAAGGCTACAGAGAAACCCTTGTCTAGAAACAAACAAAACCACAAAACTTAAAACACAGCACAACACAAAAAAATCTAATCAGTTTAACATAAGCAACAAAATATTTCTGCCAAGATTTCTAAAGGAAAGAATGCCATTTCTCTCCCTCTTTCTTTCTTTCTTTTTTCTTTTCTTTTTTTTTTTTTTTGAGACAGGGTTTCTCTGTAGCTTTGGAGCCTGT
>LOEQ01002216.1:23606-44935 GCA_001685075.1 Bramus lutescens | reverse complement strand
GGCTGGCCTCAAACTCACAGAGATCAGCCTGCCTCTGCCTCCCGAGTGCTGGGACTAAAGTCATGCACCACCAACGCCCAGTATGATGCATTTTTTACAAAAATTTTTGAATTCTGTATTTTAAAGTGAGAGGAAAACACTTGCTCATTTTAAGTGCTTTTCTGAAAAATAAAATTCACAGATGGGGATAACTTAATTTCAAAAATAAAAATACAGCTTCCCAATATTCTGCAATATGGCTTTGTTCTCTGAATTATAAGATCAAGGCAGCTTGAGCACAGTGCAGACCTGGCATGGCAGCAGAAGGCATGGAGCTGAAGGCACAGACCCAGCTCAGCAACTTGCAATTTTTCTTCACTGGGAACCTATTTGAACTTAAATTATGCACAATAAATGTCAGATCTTCCCCCATTTATCTTAGTAACTTAGGAATCCTGTATATTGGGAAAAGCTCTTTGTACATCAGAGCTCCTTAACAATGTGTGTTGTCTCATCTTCTCGTGGGAGGAAATGTCAGCTTGATTGATGTGATCTGGGGAGTGAGGGCTGCTCTGAGGAGAGCCCCAGTGCACAGGCTTCTCTCTTCTGCCTCAGCTCTGATTGCTTGCTCTGTGGAAAGCCCTTTTAGGGCACCCTCTTCATATAAGCACCTGCCATCTACCCCATGAGTCACCTTAAGAAACATGCCACCATCAGGAACAGAACCCACACCAAGCCTAGTGACTCAGAGTTTCCCACCCATCCAGAACAAGGAAGAGACAGGTATGCAAGAATGTGTTCTTCAAAACTTAACCCCACGGTGGCCCCATGCCCTTTCCTCTGAGCCTTTAGAACTAACACAGTGGATGTCCAGGAGACTTGGTCTTGTGAACTTGACAGAAGCTCCTGGGACTTACCCTAATTAGAGTGTCCAGCTGAAGCAGCATCCCCACCACCACACTTCCATGCAAGAACTAGGTGAATATAGAGGGTGTCACCCTCATGGCCAAGGCTGAGATCCCAACAAAGTCGGGAACTGAAGCTTCTGTTCCACCAGACTCATCCTTCTTCCCCCTCCCTTGTTACTCTGAGGTGGGCCAGTCTGACCTTGGACTTTGTAGTTCTGGACGCTGTTGAACTCCCAACCCTTCCTGCCTCTGTCTTCCCAATGCTGGGATTGCAGGTATGTACCACCACACAGGTATGTGCTAACACACAAGCGTGTGCCACCAGTGGCTCTCTAGCGTCTCTGAACTAGCTTCTCCATCATCATTAGTTAGGAGTAACAGGTCTAGCCTAGCAGAAGGAGGTAGGAGGGCACCAGAAAATAAACTAAAATTTACATAAACCTTATTTGTGGCATCAATGAGAGATATTTTGTTATTGAGCTTCAGAGAGGTGGGAATCATTTATGGGCCCCCAGTCCATGTATGTATGTATATATATGTATGTATCTCCATAGAAGTACCAGATGCCTGATCCAGCCCTTGGAGGAGCTTCCCTAAGCACAAAGCTGGCAGCTGATTCTTTCCTCATCAGGGAACTTCTGCCCTCTGCTGGTCGAGACAGGGGAAACAGCTCAGTGCCACCTTGAAATCCTGCAAGAGACCAAGGTAATAATGGATGGGTGGAGATGATTGGAATTCTGGTTTTCAAAAAAAAAAAAAAATCCTGGGAACAGAAATTCCTCAAGATCAGAAACTGAGCCCTACCCCTATAAGCTGGCAGAATTTTTACACACTAGCAAACCCACTGTAAGATCCTGGACAGAAACCTTTTATCAGCCTTGGGGAGGGGGCAGTGAGATCATTAGGATGCATCTAAGCTATAGACATACCCTGTCCCTGACCTTTGGCCTTGGCCCTCACCTGCTGCCAGAGAAGGAAAAGGGAGAGAAAAGTGAGTGGAAGGAGGGCAGGTGTGTGTGTGTCATCCTTGACAGATGACCTGGCCCAGTCACTCTCACAAAGCAGACCATGTCTCTGCCCTTTGGGGTTCCAGGGAAAATGCCACGACTGCCTCTGAGGCATGGCTGATTGTTCTGTGTCTGGTTCAAGGATGAGACTTTTGGGCTTAGGTCTTCACAAGGAGACCCAGCTGACCTTGAGCCAGGCATCTTGTTTGTGTCTGGTTTTGATAAGCGTGACCCATGTCCTTGGAAAACCATGCCCCTTGTACTCTTTGTGGTTTATTACTATTTTGATGTGGAAATCAAGTATCAACTTAGAGGGAAAGGCATAGTGTCCCCTGTATCACTGAAGCAGGAAACTTAGGTTGGCTAAGCCTCTTGGTCTGAGCACATGGCTATTCCTGCTCAGGTCTGAACTGAAGCAGAAGCCAAGCCCACTGGTTCTCTGGGGAGACAGAGCCTATCTGGCAGCTTCTGCCCTAGCTTCTCTCCGAGCTAGAATGTCTGACTGACCCTTCTTTAGTGATCCCTGTCTCCCCTCAGCCTTTCTGTCAACCATCTGCAGGAGTCACTGTAAGAACCCAGCATCAAGCTGGGAAGTGGTCATACACACTTTTCCTCTCAGCAGAGGTAGGCAGATCTCTGAGTTCCAGGACAGCCAAGGTTACACTGGGAAACCAAAACAACAACACAACCCCAGCATCTGTCTGATACTACTTTTAGTGAAACTTCCCATGATTCCTCATGAAATGTGAGAGCCCCTCTAAACCTTACCTAGACGCTGAAGCCAGCCAGGGAGCCTTAGGCCCCATTATGCCTCCTTGTGATCTGATATGCCATTTCTCCATAGGCTAGGCTAACCCTTTTCCCGTGCTGACTGTTGAAGCTGATGTATCAGTGCTTCCATTCCCTGAACTGTGAGTGCGACCTCATTGGCACATGAGGTTTTGGATATAATCAAGCTGAGAGATTTTTTAGAAATTATTTATTTATTATGCATATGGGTATTTTGTTTGCATTATGTCTGTGTATCACATCTGTCTAGTTCTTGTAGACAGATGAACAAGGGGTTCAGTTAACTGCTGAGCCATTTCTCCAGGCCAAGTTGATGGACCTTGAGAGACCTGGTTATCTGTAACCCCGGGTACCCTGGAAAGTGATCTTATTGTAGAGGCAAAGGGAGAAAAACAGCAGAGCAGGTGAGATGGAGACTGCCAGTGCCACCACAGTGTTGTAGTCTAGTTGTCTCTGTGGCTAGAAGGCCAAAGGAAGGACCTTAGAACCTCCTGGAAGAAGCCTAGCCAAGCCCACAGTGAGGCTGCTTGTGGTCTGTTATCCTGACCTGAGGAAAAGCACACTTCTGTTGCTAAAAGTCATGAAAGTCACCGGCAATTTGTTAGAGTAGCTGAATAAGCCAGTATACCAACCAGCCTTCTTTCTCTGGGCTCCTGTGGTTTTTGACACTAACTCTTTACCAGGGGTATTATTTTATTTTTGAGGTTATAATTGCAACTCTTCTCCCGCAAACCCTCCCATGTACCCTTTCCCACTCTCCCTCAAGTTTATGACCTCCTTTTAAACTAATTGCTATTGTATGTATGTGTATAGATATTCCTAATATAATATGCTACCTGCATATATGTTTTCAGGGCCGAACTTTGGCACTAGACAACCAGTTAGTGTGCCCTTCCCTAGGGAAGACATCCTCTCCCATTGCCAGCTTTCCTCAGTTGCCTCTAGTTCTTTGTGTAGGGTCATCGATGTGGTTCATAAGTGTCACAGCTGGGTAGGACTGTTGGATAACTCCCTCCTTGCATGGTGTCTTCTTGTACCATGAAAGCTAGCCCTCAATGAGGGGGCATTTAGGTCAGTTCTAGCTCAGGGATCTCTGGGCCTAGTTTCTGAACAACTATCTTCAGTGCATGGTATCTTTAGCAATAGGGGCTTACCTTCCCCTCCTGGGAGTGGTGATAATCAAGGACAACAGCAGTGCACTGTATATTTTGTCTCTTGGACAGCCCGACCATTTCTTTCCATCTTTGACAGGTTTTCACATAGTAGAAGCTTTACATTTTAGAGAACTCCAGCTTAGTTTTTCTTACACAATTGTGGTTTTGGTATTGTGTCTAAAAAACTCATTGCCAAACCTGAGGTCACAAAGGTCTTGTCTATGTTTTTTTCTTTTTCTTTTTAAATATTCTGTGTTTATTATGCCTGGCCTTTAAGTCTGTAATCCGTTTGATCTACTTTTGTGAGAGGAGTCCATATTTGGCTGAGTTACTTGTTTTAGGTCTGTAGACATCTGGGAATTTCAGCACCTTTTGTGAAATAGGCTTTCTTTGTACCATTGCTATATCTTAGCTCCTTTGTCAAAGGATCTTGTGTGGGCCTAATTTTGGACTAGCTATTCCATCCCATTGTTTTTATTTATTTAGTATAATGCTGTCTTGCCTTTTGTCACTATATAGACTTATTTGAAGTTAGGTAGTGTCGATCCTCTGACTTTGCTCTGTCTTTATGATTCTGGGATTCTGATGTTAACCCTTTTGGTGCTTACGCACTCTTGTAGGACTGGTACACAGGAAGGCATGGGATTTTGTGTGGTGACTCTTTCGTGCAGCCTGGTTGTGATCACTTATATCTTCCAGGAGGTGTTTCTGTTGTTGTTCATTTGTTGCAATTTTCCACACAGACAGCCGAATAATTGGAATAGAGACATTGTTTCCTTTATTCATCTCCCTATATTTTCTTTCCCTTCTGTATTCTTTTAGCTCCCATTAGCTGGGACTTCTTATGATGCCAAATAGGAGTGGTGACATTGGCTCCCCGTCTTGTACTTCCTGATTGCAAGTTGACATAATCTACTTTCTCACCAGTCAGGAAAAGCCAACATTAGTTTTTTTTTTTGTAAATGTTCTTTCTTAATTTGGGGATTTCTACTCTACTAGAATTTTACTAGGTTACTTCTTTAAAATCAGTTTACAAGACTATTTTCCAGAATCAACAATGGAGACATTTCTAGAACCATCTCTCTCCATACTACTGCTCTGTAGATGTTGTCCTTACCCCCATTCCCTACAGACTAGTCCCTCTTTTCTCTGTCCCAGCCATCCAGTCTCCACCACTTGAGCCTTTCCCAGGCCTTTTCTTCATTTTGGAAAAGTAGCCAGACCACTAAAGGTTCAAAATGGGATCTAACCAACCAGTTTTGTTTTGTTTTGTTTTGTTTAGGACAAAGTTTCCTTTATGAAGCAGATTTAAGCGTCAGCTTGCTCAGGTCGTTTCTCCATTGCCTATCTCTTCGGATTCATCACCACTATGCGTCATGCTTCAGGTTTAGGTCCTGCTGGGAAAATGTCAGATGAATTTTTGTTGGCATATGTGAGCAACATAAAAGCTAGCCCGGCTCCTCAAGGCTGGCTAGGCTCTGGCCCTCGGAGTAACCTAAGTGCTCCACCAGCTGTGTTGTCTGGACTTCCACTAAGTGCAGCACCCTCTGCTTTGCCTTTTCGACCAGCACCAACAGGAATATATCCCTCCATTCCTCCAACTGGACCACCACCAGGAACTCCAGCATCCTTCCTTCCTCCTGGACCATCATGTCCCCAACCTAGTGGTCCTTATCCAGCCCCTGCTATACGGGGCCCTGGTCCCACGGGACCATATGCTACACCAAATATGCCCTTTCCAGACCTACCTAAGCCATATGGTGCACCCGCAGATCCAGCTACAACTGGTTCTTTAGGTCCACGGGGATCTGTGTCTTCTGGACCTTGGGCATCAGGAATGGGAGGGCAGCATCCCACAGCTCTTCCTCCAGTGTCAGGAGCACTGCCTGTGCCATGGGGTACCGTGCCACCGGAAGCCTGGGGACCACCAGCACCATATACTGCCCCTGCAGGATCATATCCCATACCAGGACCCCATTCTACTCCAAATAATCCATACCAAGTACCTTCAGGACCTTCTGATACTCCGCCAGTGCCTGGTGGCCCAGATAAAACGAGCGAAGTGCCAGGTGGCTCTTCCCGTCCTGAGGCATCCAACCAGGAGAGCACTCCAGAGACCACTGGACAAATGAAGCAACCGAAGGTAGATGACAAACTCATCAAGAGGAGGCGTCCTAAGAAGAAGAGTAAGCCAGTAACTTGGGGAGACATCAAGACTTTAACTCATGAAGCTGAGACCTTGGGGAAACAACAAGGGCACAATACTACTGACCCAAAAATGATGCTGTTATGTTTAATGACTATATTACATGTTAATTCTCAGCGTAGCAATGCCGAATCAAAGTGATTTTTGTCAGCGGGGATGAAAGGCACACCTGTATACCTGTAATAAACAGTATGATGTTGTTTTGCCAAAACAAACAAACAAAAAAACCAAAACAAAACACTACCACCAGTCAACTTTTTTGTTCTGGACTTTGTCCATCTTTGTGGGCTTGGTTGTTAGTGGGATACCTTCAAGGGACAACACTCAGGTTTCACCAGTATATCAACCAGCATCAAGTTCTGGCCTGCTCTATTGCAGAGGACACAAGCAGCAACAGCTGAGGGCTTCCCAATAGCCCTTGTTCTCCATTAGCATCTGTCCCTATTCTTCCACGTCAGTGACCAGTGATCCGGGCCACAGCACTTCCGGGGTTCCTGGTGAAGACCAGGCCTAAGCCAGGAAGAAGCTGTCCCTGAAGCTTGGCACCTGCCTCTTCTGGGGACTGTGTGTGGGGTCACCCTCTCTGAGACCCCTTACCCTGGACCTTCCAGTTAGGCACCCCTCCGCCTTCACCAAGTTTCCTTGGTTGGGGTGTCAGGGTCGCCTCAGAGAGGCTCCCCTTTTCAGATGCCACATTCACTTTCTGGGTGACATGTGCTGCTACAGGTGTTCATACATGTGACCTTGTTAGAAGGAAAATACAGACCATGGTAGGAAACATAGACAGAGATGGTGAAAGAGACTCACCACAGGGTGGCGCTCTTGTATCATTTTAAGAGGATTTTTTTCCCAAGGTAACTTTCTTTTTTTTTTAAACTAATTTATCTGCAAGATGAACAGGAGGCCTGAAGTGAGATGCAGTACTGCTGTGGCTTCGGGCTTGCCTACATATTCCTCCTCCTTAGCAACCGTTGTTTCAGGCGTGAGTCATTTGGCTGTCCCCTGCAAGAAAAAAAGGAACAAGATGCTCACTGTTTATTGGATTTGTTGGATTCTGAGACTTCTGATGAGATGGGGAAAGGGCACACAGTTCTGCACTGGGAACTGGACTGGCGATCCTGAGCACTGAGCTACATGTCCCCACTGCTGTGGCCTCCAAAGAAACGCTAAAATATTCCATCTGGGTTTCATTTGTTAAGAGGAATCTGGTTTCCTGTAGAGTTCCTAGATAGACAGAAATGTGCCATTAGTGAGTTTTCCAAAAGGCTTTGTAACAAAAGGTCTAGAAGTTTTCTTTTGCCTTGGCACTAGAAAAAGGTCTGTTAAAGAGGAAAGAAGCTGTGGGCCGCTTACAGTGCCCTGAAACTCCAGCTCCAGGGGGCCTAATGCCTCTGATTTCCATGGACATCTGGACTCATGTGCATATTCACACACAGAGACTTGCACATATACACATGAGTATAAATAATATTTAAAAAGAAGCTATGGGCTAGGCTCTAGCTCAGTTAGTAATATGCTTGTTTGGCATACATGAGGCCCTTTGATCTCCACATCACATAAATCGGGCATGATGTTGCACATCTGTAATCCCAGCACTCAGGTGGAAGCAGGAGGATCAGGAGTTCAAAACTACCCTCGTTGCATAGTGAGTTTGAGGCCCTTGGGTTACACCAGACTGTCTCAAACAAAGCAGATTTACCAAATTGCAGGTGAAATTGATAGAATTATAGTTCTCAAGGCCCCACCTGTGCAAAGCTGCAGGTGCAGGATTGGAGCCTTCACTAAGGCCAAAACCAAGCATGAGGAGTCCTGAGGATGGGACATCTTGCGGCTGAGGTAGCATGAGATAACCAGTACCAGGGCAAGGCCCACCTAGATTGTAGCAACCAAGAGAGGCACTGAAGGGAGTATCTTCCTTTTGGGTGGAGTGGTGGGGACCCTCTGCTCTTACCTGCAGGATTGGATTGTGCCCTGGGTCTCCTAGCACTGAGCCTGGCCCAAGCATCTGGTCTTTGGGTTCCTGGATTTTCCAGCCATGCTCCTGGCCTCTAGAAAGCTCTGCTTGGATAACAGGCTTCTTGCCTCTGGCCACAGACTGAGTGTTTCCAAACCTTGAACAATCTCCTACTTCATAGTGGGCATTGGGGTATGGGAGCCCTGAGTACCAGCCTCAATACCCCCTCAGGGCTCAGAATTGGATGTCTATGGCAGGCAAGGATCTGAGGGTAAAAAAAATTAAATATGTTATCTCTACGTGTTCTTTTTCATGCGAGGGGAGAAAGTGATGTGAAAGGACTGGAGAAGAATGAGAAGAGAGTAAGGGCTGATGTCCACGAGGTTTCTAGTTTTTTACATACTTAGTTGGAATATTCCATAGGCAAGGACAATGATAATATGCATATCAAAATCACAAAGAGGGCAGGTAGAACCACAAAGTAGTACCCCAGAACAGGAACAGGTGATCCGACCCAGGAAAAGCCAGCGTTCAAAAGGAAGTATCTGGTGATCCAAACGATTAGATAAAGTTACTAAATGTCTGGCTTCACCCATTCTCTTTATCTAATCTCTTTGGTGATAACAAGCTTTGGGGACGCCCAGATTTGTTTGTTAGCAAAGGTGGGGCTTGCTGTCTTCCCACTCAGTGCCTGTCTTCTATAGAAATTCCTATGTGGTCTGGTAGCAGGCAATTTTATGGGATTGACTCTATGTAAATTTTACTGCTAAAACAATTAGTGACTGTCACGACTCCAAGGTCTCGAGGTAGAGGGGAAATGGAGCAAGGTCACTCCGTGCAGAAGTAAACTCCCATTTCAAAGGGAAGAATCATGGCTTCACAAGGTTTCCACAGAGATGACAGCGACTTTTCCAAGAGACAAGTGTTCCCACAGCTCAGCAAAACGAGTTATTCCTGTGGACGTGTACGTATACACTTCCTGTGGATCTGCCTGTTGGTCTGTCAGCTGTGCATTCCCTGTATACTCTGGTGGACTCCCAACATTAGGGGAGTACCTGCGGAGTATAGACTAGGAGATGTCATGGCTGCAGCACAATATGTTGCCATTGGTTCAGAATGAGTCCCAGTCCTTTAGATGTCTGTTCAGTACTGCCAGGGACCTGGGCTGGATGGTGCTGGAGCAAAGTCATTGCTCAAGAGTTCTGCAGCACTAGACTCCTGCTGCCTGCCTGCCGTGTGTACCATCATTTGCTCCGGAAATTATTCTGACAGTCTTGTATGAGGGAGCCTTGGGGGGGCCTGGACATATCAGGGACTGGCCAGTGGCCCTGACTGCTTGGAAAAGCCACACATATTCTGTCCCTCAGGGCAACAGGGCCAACTTGGGTTAGTTTCACACATTCTTGGGTAAGACTGAATGCCCTGTTCTTAAGCCCAGAACTGAAAAGCCTCAGGTCACCTTTTGTTTTAGCACCTGGTCACTCTCTTGGCTGTGGACTGCTTGATTTGTTTAGATTTCTTTCCAGCATGCTTCTGGGGACCCGCTACACTCACAGGCAGGCCAGCTGTCCCCTAGTGTGCACTCATTCTACTGCCCAGTAGTGACTCTCTCTCTAGGGCTACAAATGTCCTAGAACATAAGAGCAGACCTTTTGGGAATCGTGGGCCAGAGGCTGTCCTGGAAACTGAGCAAGACCTTTTTGAGTGACTGGCCAGGTCACCTGAGTTACCCCTGGTTAGATGTGACCAGTGAACAGTTTGAAAGCCTGTAGTTAGAAATAGCCAGTGTTCATGGTGTGGGCTCGCAAGGCTCTCCTCCCTGGGTGCTTTACAGTCTGAGTAGCCTTTCTGTGGCAGAAACTATTTTAAGGAACATGAGGCTGTAAGTCATTAAATTCCACTAACCCTCTCTATTATTTGACATTTTAAAAACGCAGACTTCAAATGGCTTTCTGGACATTTCTATCCCCACATCTGAAGACTCACATCTCTAATTCGGAGCTCATTTTGTGTTGAATGTTGCAACGCTTGTCATTTTAAACTAATATATTAGAGTCAGGAGAGAATAATGTACTTGGAAAATTGAGACTCCATAAATAAACAACAATACATAAGCAATTTGAGTACATTTACAGAATGCTGAAGTGGAATGTCAGCCTAGAGTTGTGCATGCTGTCATTATTAGATGACAACACAGGACTGACTGTTGACCTGTGCTGAAGGTAGAGGATTTCTAGAGGCCCCACATCTCCCCCTCCCTCCCCTGTAGCTCTTGGGTCCTGTAGTTTATGGCAAAGGTCGTTGCCTCGAGATCCAGGACAGGTGTGGAAGCTTCCTGGACCTTGTTAATGGCTCCTTACTGTTGCTGTGAAATAGTTACTGGGAAAAAAATTGCGCTTGACTTTAACTCCCCCTGCTGGGCAGAACTTAGTCACACCTCCCAGACGGGATCCTCTCTGTCTTATAGTCTCAGAAATGGTCCTTGTCCTGGAGAAAAGTGATGAGCTTCTCAGAACACTGTTTTTACTCCACAGGAACTTGCTCACATATTGTTTTATGTATTAAAATGAAGGAGATTCTCATGGTGGTTCATACCGTTATTCCAGCTCTTGAGAGACTGAGGCAGGAGGATGGTGAGTATAAGGCCAGCCTGGGTTACAAATTGTTGAAATTGTTTCAAAATAAAACTAAACAAAGACCCCATTAACCAGCGACAGAATTAAGGACTATGTTATATATCTCAAAATACTGACATTTACAAAGAAACAACTGGTTTTTTTTTTCCCTATGAGTGTCAGCTGCTGGGGGGCGGGTGGGACACATGCCTGTTACAGTGTATCAAGTTGTCCCTCTGTCCAGAAGCTCCACAGCCCCGGCCTGTATCAGGCATTCAGTGTCATCATCTGTGTTCTCCCCGTTATCACCTCCCACCACATCCTCCCCAAATCCCTATCCTCTTAGGCAAGTTGCTCAGGGTTGTAGACCCTCACCAGGTGAGAGTATGGGACCCACCCCATGGGCAGGCCTGTGCCTGGTATCCCTTCCCCACAGCCTGGAGCCAGCCACTCTGGTTTATCTAGTTTTTCCTTGGTGTTGGAGATTGAACCTAGTGCCAGCTTTTGTAGTGAAGGGCAATCTCCCAGGGTTTTTCAAGTGCCAGGTTAGCACTCTTGCACTGAGCTCCCACACCCTGGTCCTGACTCTGACCTTTTGTGCTGTGCTGGGGCTGAAACCCAGGGTCTTGTACAAGCTAGTTGTTTTTGGTTACTTTCCTCATTGCTATGATAAAATGCCTGAACAAAGCAGCTTAAGGAAGGCAGGCTTTATTTTTACTCAGTTTGGATGTGTATTTCACCATAACAGAAGGCAGGGCAACAGAAATGAGGCAGCTGGTCACACTGCTCCTGTTTGTCGGGGAGAGGAGAGACAAGTTCTATTGCTCAGATTCCTTTCTCTCCCTCCTCCTCCTGCTCCTCCCCCTGTTCCTCCTGCTTCTCCCCTGCTCCTTCTCCTTCTACTCCTCCTGCTCCTCTTGCTTCTCCTCCTGCTCTTCCTACTCCACCTCCTGCTCCTTCTCTTCTTCCTCCTCTTTCTTCTGCTCTTCCCTCTGCTCCTCCTGCTCCTACCCCTGCTCCTCCTCTTTCTCCTGCTCTTTCTCCCACTCTTTCTCTTCCCCCCTGCTCCCCCTGCTTCTTCTGTTCCTCCTCCTGCATACGTACCTTGAACTGTGTTTTCTAGATAATTCTAAATCCAGTTGAGTTGACAATGAAGATTAATTGTCACACTAGGCAAGCTCTCTGCCACTGGGCTACTTACCCAGTCTCCAACTATGCCCCCCCGTGTGTGTTTGATATATGCCTATGTATGTACCTGTGCATGGGTACCTGCCCATTTGTGTGTGCACATATAGAGGCCAGAGGTTCACACTGTCTTTATCTATTACTCTCTGCCTTTTTTTTTTTAAGATAGTTGTTCACTGAACCCAGAGGTCACCATTTTAGCTACATTAGACAGTAAGCTTCAGGGTCCTCCTGTCTTTGTCTCTCCTGCACAGGGTTATAGGGTTATATATACGTCACCATGCTCAGCTTTGACATGGGTCATGGCAATCCGAACTCAGGTCCTCATGTTTGCACAGCAAGCACTGTACCCATTAAGAAATCTCCCCAGCTCCTCAACTTTGGCCTTTTGATCTCTGTATTAAAGATGTGGCAGGGCAAGTATGTTAGCCATTTGGCCTTGGAGTCCATTTGGATTTTACTCTCAAGGCACATTCTTACCGTATTAGGGGGAAGAGAGAGGAGAATGGTTGAAAATGAGTTGAGCTTCATAAAGTGCTGGCAGAATGTGTCCAGAGCTGCATGGCTCCCATGGAAACCCCTGCCGGGGGATTTTATTTATTGTTGTTATTGTTTGTAAGCATGGTATTTCTATGTGTGGTATATGTGTACAAATATGTGTGTGCATGGGTGTGCCCTGCATCTGTGTGCACACTCCTGCAGAGGCCACAGAAGGATGTCAGGTGTCCTGACTTACCATTTTCTGCCATATCCCCTTGACTGACTCCTAGGCTGGCTGTCGGTAAGCCCCAGTGATCTTCCTATTTCTGCCACTATCCCCCGCCCCCCGCCAAGTGCTGGAGTTACAGGCTGCACACCTGCACACCTGGCTGTGCTCAGTCTTTTGTGTGGTCCCTGGAACCCAAATTCATGTCTTCATGTTGGTGCCACAGGCTTTCTTACCTGCTGAACCATCTTGCCAGCTCTTGCCAGCTCTCGCCAGGGGCTTTAAAGATGCTGCTTCTCAGGTTAGTGTGGTGGTGCAGGACTGTCATTCCAGCACTCTGGTAGCAGGCATAGGAGGAGCAGGCATTCAAGGTCATCTTTGGCTACAGAGCAAACTCAAGACTAGCCTGGGTTGCAGGAGGCACCCCTCTCCACCCTATACACATACACATGGAAGGGGGGTTTCTCATATGAATTTGGAGTGTAATTAAGGAGACACCATGGACCAGGAACCCAGGAAGCTACCAGAAGCCTTCTGCCAAATGCATTTTGCTGGCTGCTCCTGCCTTCTGGTGCTCCCCCCCCTCCCCGGGCTCTGCAGAGTCTGGCCTCCTGTTTGTCACTATAAATTAAGCATGCTAATTTTGGACAGCATTAACATGTTCATCAGCTCTGACTTTTAAAATATTTAAGTTCACAACAGTTCACTTTTCCCCCTTAAATGGACTAAGAGCCAGTGTTGATTTATTCAGCCTATTCAACATAATTGTGAGGTAAGGCCTTAAATGCAGCTTATTAACACTTTTAATAGGGTGCAAAAAAGAAATGCTCAAATGAGATAAAATTCTGGCATAACAATAAAAGCAATTATGAAGGCGTTAGGAGGCCAAAGGTCAGTGCTAGCTAGGCCTTATGTGGATGAGACTGGAGGTTTAATCACTAAACATGGATTTCTGTCACCTGAGAGAACAACAGTGCTCTTCTCTCTAGCCAGCCTTATGAACTTGCCTTTCACCTTCCCAGGAGACCAGCATGCCAGAGACCCAATTTGCTACTTCTAGTTGGGTCCATCCTAGGAGCCTATCCTTGGGCAGGAGGGTGACCACCCTGTGTTGCTTCGTGCCTTTGGGACTCCTCAGTGCCCTAGAGATGCTGAGGAGACCTGAACCCACCTCTTCTCCAGATGACCTTGAGCACACAGGCTGGGATCATGTGGTCCCGAGGAGCTGCAGAGCCCCATGGAAGAACTGCCTGCTGGGAGAGGTCTGTGTGCAGCTCAGTGTGTGCTGCTAGCCAAACACAGCTGTTGAGGACTTGAAACAAGACTCCTGGGACTGGGTTAAATGCTATTTTATTTAGTTGTAATTTGTTTGAATGGAAATGAAGTGGCCATATGCAACCAGGGGTTGCTGAAAAGTTTCTGCACCCCAATAAGCCTCACCGCCAATGCAATAATCCAAATCAGGCCAAATCAAAGTGAATTAGAAAAAGCCCAGGTTTAATGGATACAAATGCTCCTGGATGACTTTCCAGCCCCCCAGAGAGGAGTCAGGAAAGGAAGACTGGAAAATCATGTGTTTGTTCTCTGGGTGGCAGTTTAAGCACCCCGAGGGAGTGGTCTTGAGCATCTCTGGGGAGGTGTCATTGCTTGGAGGGCTTTTTCAGGGGCGAGTCTGGACTGAGACAACTCCAAGGGAGTGGGGCTTAGGATGGAACTTCCACCCGAACATTCCAGACTCTTTGGATATATAGATTCCAGGGGCGGGGGTGAGGCTTCCATCCAAACATCCCAGACTCTTTGGATATATGGATGACAGGAGCCGGAGTGAGGCTTCCATCCAAACAGTTACTACTGGAATGTACAGTTCTAACAGGAGGCTTGGAGTGGACCTCTCTTTATAGAACTTCAAGGAACCTCCAGAGCATCTGGTCTAGTTTCTCCTCCTAAGGAAGACTCAGGCTGCCACTGTGCATGCTAGGAAAATCCACTGCCCTAAAGGACCCCAGAGAGACTAGTATTTGAATGACAACCATCTCTGTCATTGCAAGTCCACCATTTGACCATCCCTCTCTTTGATTCTTCTAATGAACCAGCTTCCACTGATGCATATTTAATATATTTGATTATTATGATCAACTGTTATGGGTTGAGGATACAAGTGTTCCCAACAAAACCTTTGCTGAGGCTTGATGACCAGCAGGTGGCGCTATTGAAAGACGATTGCTTCAGGAAGGCGCTGATTTCATCATGGAAGAACCATTGAGTTCACAGCTGGATGCATTAGGAGGTCTGGCCTGACTGGAGAAGTTTGCTGGGGTTTGACTTCGAAGGGTGTACTTTGCTTGTCATTGGTCCCTTTTTTTCCTCTGATTTCTCTTTCCTGACCATCGTGAGGTGATCTGCTCTGCTTCACCCTATGTGGCTCACCGTGAGGCTCTGTCTGACCACAGCCCAGTAACAGTAGAGCCAAGTGACTGAGGATTGAACCCTCTGAAATTGTGAGCCCAAACGATATTTTCTTTCTTGAAGCTCTTTACGTAAGGCATTTTGTCACAGCATCGAAAGCCCGACTAACACACCAGTCTCTGGTGACTCATGGCCCCATTTATCCTTAGCATTCTGAGAAGCCTGGAGCCATCTCTTCCCAGGCCCTTGCAACAACATGGCATGCACTGGTGAGGGCAGGACTTGAATCCATCACGTGTGGGACTCCTGGGCTGTGAGTGACATGGGGTGGTTTTTAGTGACAAAGGTTGTAGTTGAGGACAATCCCTGACTTTGGCACACATCACTCAGCATTGTGTCTTCCAGGGTCATTCACACATCAGAATTTTGTTCCTTTATAAGGCTGCCTAATGCTACATTGCATGGATATATACAGGGAATATACAGTTATATATAGGCCTGGGTGTTGACGTCTCCCAGAGACCTGATCCCCAGGCGCCAGTGTTGAGAGACTGAGCCTGCAGGAGGCAGTTAGGCCACAAGGATCAAGGCCTCGTGGATGTGGTTTGTGCCCTGCAAAAGAGGTCTCTTCATCGTCTGAAATTCACTTGTGTCTTCCGCCTTGCGGAGATGAGTGGGAAAGTGCCACCTGTGAAGCAGGCAGCAGGCCCACTGGATGTCGAATGATTGGTGGCTTGACCTTGGACACCTCAGCCTCCAGAGCTGTTGTTTGTAAGCTACTGAATTCATGGCATTTGGTTATGACAATCTGAACTGAACAAAGCAGCATGTTCCTTATTTGTCCGCCTGTCACCTACTACTTGGGCCGTGAATGGCAGTTCTGTGCACAACTATGTGGCTCAATCTGTTTTCAGTTCTTTTGATTCTTCCTCTTCAGAATTGGGGATTTGAACCAAGGGTCATGTTCAAGCCCAGCAAGTGCTCTAACGACTGTACAACACCCCTAGTCCTACTTTCAATTCTTTGGGGTGTCTGACCAGAAATAGGATTTCTGGATCATAATGTAGTTGTGTTTTCAATGTATGTGTGCTGGGCAAGGGGTGCATATGTATATGTGTGATTGCTCACATGTGCATGTGTAGAGGCCAGGGGTGACATCACGTGTTGTCCTCTATTGCACTCCACCTTTTAAAATTTTTTTTTAAAGATTTACTTTTTATGTGTGCAGTGTTCTGCCTGCAGGCCAGAAGAGGGCACCAGATCTCATTGTAGATGGTAGTGAGCCACCCTGTGGTTGCTGGGAACTGAACTCAACGACCTCTGGAAGAGCAGCTGGTGCTCTTAACCTCTGAGCCATCTTTCCAGCCCCCTCCACCTCATTTTTTGAGGCAAGGTCTTTCACTGATTGGCTAGATTGGCTACCTTCAATTCTCAGGGTCCTTCTGTCTCCAGTCCCTGACCTGGGATCACAGATATGTGCCATGGCAGACTTTTTATGTGGGTGCGGGGGATCTGAACTCAGGTTCTTAATGTTTGCACAGCACACCCTTTTCCCATTGAGCCACCTCCCAAACCCTGTTCTTAATTTTCTGAAGGGTTGTGTTATTTTTCACGCTGGCCATCCCATTTTACTTCCCCAGCAGTACACAAGGTTTCATTTTCTCTTTATCTTCCCACAGACTTACCATTTCCCATCTTTTGGCCATGACCATCTGACAATGGGAGGCTGGACCACACTGTCCTTTTGATCGGCTGGAGGTTGGTGGTCTGGCGCATCTTTCATGTGCTCATTCACCATTTGTGTACAACCTTCTTTGTCAAATGGGATGCTCAAGTCCTTTGCCTGTATTTGAATTGGGTTGTTGATTATTTACAAATACTGCTTTTGTAAATGATTTGTGTTTGTACCTGCAAGAAATTAGAGCTGGAACTTCTAATCCAGGCCAGGAAACACTCAAGGAGGCCAGACCAGGGACTGGGAAGGGCGACTTAGTAAACATTAGTTGGATAACCAGCAGAAGGCTAATGTGGAGGCAGTGTCCTAGGCAGACCCCAGAACAAGGCTCCATGGCTTTCAGTGAGGAGCATCTCAAACCATCCCAACCTTCAAGATAAGAACTCTGCTGACAGAATGGGTTCATTAGTGTCCTTTTACTGCAGGGGAGATCAAATCCCAACCTAATTATTTATAGAAGTGCATCTTCCTCCCCCACGAAAGCTGCAAGCTTAAAAAAAATTGGCATGAGAGGCATCTGCCTGAAGATATTGCAGAGGTGGTTTAGTGACATCTTCCAGGTCAGCCAGCACCCACAGCAACAGACACATCTGCAGAAGGGTGCCTCAGGTTGGTGGTGTCATGAAGGTGGGGAACACCTAAAATGAGTGCTCCCTGGTCATTATTTAATCAGGGGAGAGACTAGGGAGCTAATACCAGCTCCAGGAATAGGATTTAATGAGGGGAGAAAGGGACAAGAATTAATGCAGAGGTCAGCAAAAGACATGGAATCACCTGGAATTCCTAATGAGCCCTGGTGTCCAGATCTGCTCTGCTCAGGAGTACTTGGCAATTAGAGAACCCAAATGGGTAACTTGGCAATAAATAACAACCCCAGCATTTATTTAGTTCTTGACAGTTGATGAAGCCTTTGCACACACTCACTTGGTTCCTTGCCAAACCTTTACGTGGGGACCCTTGGCCTGGAGCCCAAGTGAGTGGTCAGACCTTGGTGAGGTGACCCCTTAACATATCATCTCCAGTTCCTATGGCCTTGCTGAGCCTCAAACTGTCACAAACAAGATGAGTTGAGCTTGCTCTAGGCCAGCTGCAGAGTGAGAGGCAGCACCATGGCCTCTTCCCAGGTCATCCCCATCCTCCCTATCCCTGGGTTCACTGAGGGTAACTGGGTAGACTTCACTGGCAGTGTCTGGTTGTCTCTCTCAGATATCAGTAGGATCTGGCAATGGAAAAGGACTCAGCTGGCCACAGAGCTTCTGGCCAGCGGGGGTGGGGCAGCATCACTCCTTTAATCTAGCAGTTAGGTGCTGCAGTCCGCCCTGAGTGCCATCCCAGTGGAGCCCAGCGTTCCTGTCATTCCAGCTGGAGATGCCTATTGACAGGAACATAGGGAAGCCCACACTCGTAGTTTTCCAGAAGGTCCTGGAATGGCAGGAAGCGCCCCCGAAACCCAAGCAGGTACAGGCAAGCCCTCTGATAAGAGCCTCTCCCCAGCGTGGGTTAAGACGTCTGCCACTGTGGGGCTGTGCACCTCCAGCTTGGAGAGTGGCTCTTCATTTTGCTTGGCTTCAGATGACCGTTCAGCTGAATTTAGTGGGTACCAGCCCTGGAGGCAGTGTGACCTGTGTGAATTTGATGTTTTAAAGTGACAAGCAAGCAAGGGTGGCTTTTTGCTAACTCTAGAGTATTGGTCCACATTGCCCGAGGAAAAGTGACTAAGCCCTCCTTTTTAAATTTCAGGTCACCAGCACCTGACTCACCTGTGCGACACCTCCTCATGAGCTTCACCTTGGCCTCTAACTTGGGGTGACTTTGCTGTCATATAGCCATTTCATTCCCAGAAGTGCAGGAACTATGTCCATGGTTGTTGTTGCCAGTTTCTTAATTTTTATTTTTAATTTAAAACTTGCTTGCAATTTATTTACTGTCAGTGACAGGGGAGGTAGGGCCATTCAGAGACTTGGGAAAATAGGAAAGAGAAGGGGGCTGTCAGGTTGTCCAGCAAGGAAACTTTCTTCCTTGACTATGGTGATTATCCCTGTGTGTGGGGTGTGGGTAGGGTTCACTAACTAGTCAGTTGCCACATTCACTCTATACTCCACTTCCGTTCATGGACTGCTTATGGGGAGCAAGGTGAGGGTGAGGGCGCTGTGTGTGTGTGTGTGTGTGTGTGTGTGTGTGGTGCTGAGTGAGGTTGCACCACCCCAGCATCTCCCTCCCTCATCTGCCTCAACTCTGCAGGTCCTGGGGAAAGGTACGGTGCATGGTGCTTGGTGTTCAAGCTCCTGGTGCTTTGCAAGGGTCCTGCCTGGGCAAGGGGCTGTCCTGTCCTAACCCCTGTGTTACATAAGGGGGTCTCTGAGGAAGGGTTCCCTAGGGCCTGGCCAGCTCCACTGAGGGAGGTAGGAGGAGCAGTACTGTTTGCTGTAGTGGCCACAGGGGGCAGTGTCCCAATGCAGATCCCAGGCTGCTCTGAGACTCTCCAGAGTAGCTAGGTCAGGAAGAGACATACAATCTCAATGTGTTATCTGTTGGAGATCAAAGATGGTTGTCCCTATGTTGCCTGAGAAAGGCCCCTGTGGTTGTCCTGGACTCTCTGAAAGTCTGAGGGGAGGACAGGTTCCCATGGGATCCTGGTATGTCAGGGACAGTGAACTTCAGGCCTGTTTCAGGACACCCTCAATGCTGGTAAAGCCCAGTGTTTTCTACCCTCAGTGGGGAGAGACAGTGATGTTTTCATAAATTTTAAGTTTTTGAGACAGGTCTTTTGTAGCCAAGAATGTCCTTGAATTTCTGATCCTCCCACCTGCTCCTCCTGAGTGCCGTGCTTACAGCCACGCATTGCCACCTCTGGATTAAGTGATGCAGAGAGTGCAGTCCAGGTCTTCATGAATGCTAGGCAAGCACTCTACTGACTGAGCTGTATCGCTGCATCCTCAGTCCAACATGATGGTTTCTGATCATTTGCTCCACTTGCCCAAGGCCAGACCAAGTTCCCCAACACCTCATAAAGTCCAGAGTTTCCCTGAAGGAGGCTGGGCCCTATGTCAGGGTCCCCTGGGTGGGGGTGGTTCCTACTGTGGACAGTTTCTCAGGGATGTAAGTTGAACAAACATATCCTTGGAAATAGCTTTCAGTTTCAGAAGTCATGTATCATGTTATAAAAAATGGAGACCGAGAGAGGAAAATAGCAAGGAACTACTCAGGGAAATACCAAGAGACTGGTGAAGTTGCCTCTAGCTCCCCAGAGACAGCTACTGTTGCCACATGTTGAATGGAGATTTAAGTCATCCATAGCACCCAGCGTGAAGATTGTGGTTGTCTCATTGCATGATTGGGCTTCCATCTCAGGATCAGTTTGGAGGGGGCTATGGTCCACAAATAGATTCTATCTGGGGACATCAGCACTTGGGGAACTCTCACCAGCTCAGTGTAAAGCAAGATTTGGTCACCAGCTGTGAGCTTCTGACCTCCAGGTGTTCAGTGGGGCTGGACATTCCTGATCTGTGAGTTACAAGATGGATCCTGACACACATGATGTTCTAAGACCCACAACCAACCTGTCATTAAGGATGCAATGACCATGTGGTTGCAATTGGGCAGAATGATCAATACCTCAGGTCTGAGAATTGTCCCTGAGAAGGTAAGTGTCATGAGGTAGGGGACAGGGAAAGGGAAGCCCTACCCAGAGGATTTCCTTGGATTCTGTTTGAGGGATTCCAAAATCCTATGCAATAACAAGCATATTTAAGTTACAGTTGCTCCTGAGACAGACCCCTTGCCTACCCCAAGATATTGTGAAATGCACAGGGTTATGCTTGTGATTTGATATTTAGGCTGCCTTTTACAAATTGCTAACCCTATACTGGCTATCTTTATAGATGTCCTTGTGAATGCTCATTCTACTTTAAAAATGATCTCAACATATATATATATATATATATACACACACATATATGTATATATATAAAATACTGTATATTATATGTAGATATATATATAGCAATACATCTGCAAAGCAAATAATTCTTATATTGGGGTTCAGATTGAACCAAGTTCCTAGGAATGACCCGAGACCAGCCACACATAGATCTCAACTACGAGATTCCTTTGCCCAGTCTTACCCTTTCTTTCCTGAATAATGGCTTTCAGATGTGGCTCAAGATAGACTTCATCCTCCTCATAGTTTGACCCTTGTTCCTAAGACAAGATCTTGTAGTTGGGTCTAAGGCTCTCTTAATGAGTAATATTCTGTCGTTGTGAACCTCCCAGAAAGATTCTTACGGCCTCTTTCCCATCTTTATCCTCATATACTGTATCACCTTGCACGAGTACCAGTTTGTTGATTCCTGCAGCACTGTGAAAGCCTTTTCAAATTCCACCCAGCCGCTGGCTTGACGCTACGACAGCAAGCCTGCCTGCCGTTTTGACCTGAGTCCATTCTACTTAAATGTAGCCTTAATTGCTTAACCAAAGCATATTTAGAAAATTACACCATATTCTAAGGCAACAGACAATGTCCTTTCAGTGACCTTTCAGGGGAACCCAGCTCTTTGGAGCCTCCATGTAGTGTTTGTGAGGCCTATGTGTGTTTTATTTGGTTGAGGCTATTCTGAGTTCTTCAGCTTCCTGCTCTGATGTAGGAGGGTCATCTGTCTATGTGTTACTTTCATTGGTTAATAAAG
>LOEQ01002216.1:3301-14494 GCA_001685075.1 Bramus lutescens | reverse complement strand
TCTCTCTCTCTCTCTCTCTCTCTCACTCTCTCTCTCTTTCTTTCTTTCTTGAGACAGGGTTTCTCTGTGTAGTCTTGGATATCCTGGAACTTGCTCTATAGACCAGGCTGGTCTTGAACACAGAGATCTACCTGCCTCTGCCTCCCCAATGCTGGGATTAAAGGCATGCATCACCATCAGTTGGCATTGGGTAGATTTCTTATGATCGATATATACTGGATACAAGTCCTGTATCAGATGTGCTATGTGGAAACATTTCCTTGAAGTCTGTTACTTGTATTTTTATCCTCTTATGTGCCTTTAAATTATTATTTTGTTATCTTTTGTTGTTGGTTTTTATTTTACTCTTTACTCTTCTGGGGGGCCCCGTCACCCAGCTCCCAAGTAAAACACATGGAGGCTTATTCTTTCTTTTGGATGCCTGGCCTTAGCTTGGCTTGTTTCTAGCCAGCTTTTCTCTTGTGTCCTTTTTAAAGTTTTATAGTTTCTAATTTAAGCATATGGCCTGGTTATTTGGTTTATTTATTTATTATTTTTGCATTTAATTAGTGTGTATGTGTGCATGCGTGCATGTGTGTAATGTATGTGTGAGCCCCTATGGGGGTGAACTCAGGTCCTCAGTCTTGGCAATAGGTACCTTTACCTGCTGAGCAGTCTTTCCTGCCCTTGGTTTTGTATAAAGTGTAAAGTAGGTTGGGTCCGATATTTTTCCTTATGTGCGGATAGTCTAATTGTTCCAGAAGCTTCTGCTGAGAAGATTGTCCTTCTCCACTGTATCAGCTTTGTACTTTTGTCATAGATTAGTTGGCCATCCCTGTGCTGGTCTGTTTCCGGGTTGAACTTTGTCTTTCACAACATGATGACATCTGAATCCTTACGGCTTTGTGGTAAATCAGAATCTGGCAACACATGTCTGCCAACTTAGTTTCCTTGTTCAAAAATATTTTGCCTTGCCATAATACATATTTTAGTGTGGTATCAGTATGTCTGCAAATCTGCATGTCTACAGGAAGCAGCATTGGAAATTTATTTGGGATTGTGTTGAATTTACAGGTCACTTTAGGGAAAGTTGGCATCTTAACTAAATTTGGTGTTCCAAGCCATGGCTGTGGTGTACTTTTCCATTTATTTAGGTCTCCTTTGATTTCTTTCACAAGAATTTTATAGTTCTTGGCATATAGATCTTTTATTTATTTCGCTAGATTTATGCTGACCTATTTCATTTTCTTGAGATATGCACTTTCTCTCAGGCTCCTCCACCTGGTCTCTGGCCAGAAAGCCAGCATTTCCACCTCCTTGTGATACTGAATCTGCTCTCAGTTGGATGTACCTGAGACAGTGTGGGGACTCTGGCCTATACCACCTCTTGGGATTGACATTTCCACCTGGGGCATGATGGCAGAGGATGTATCAGGCTGCCAGTCTCTGTTGGTGGAACCTGCTGTGGAGCCTGGGGGTTTGGGGCACTCTGAGCATAATTTAGGAGACAGGAGGAAATAAGGTAGGACACTTACTGCTGTGTGGCCTGCTTCCTGTTTTATCTCTGCCATCAATTCCAGGGCTCCTATGTTTACCAGGCTGCTGCTCTGTCAGCTGTGCTGAGGATTTAGCTGTAGTTAGTGGGACAAATGGTGTCATTGACTCCTATCTGACAGCAAGTGGAAGTTTCTTATGCTTCATCACTGCAAGGAGCTGTCACATTTACCATTGACTTGGATGCTAAGTTTCGTCCATTCTTTGTGCATTTTTGAGTCAGAATCTTGTTATGTAGCCCAATATAGCCTCAAACTCATGATCCTCTGACCTCTGCCTCCCAGAAACTAAAATCCTAAAACACCATGCCCAGCTTGACTGAATTTACTTTGTAAGTTGATTTCCACCAAGCATTATAGGTAAAGGACATGTGTCCTTGTTCAGAGTCATTACCCATGTCCCTTTGCCTCCAGCTTCCTCTGAAGTTACAGCCAGATACAGTGGGCTTCTCCTGGAGCATCCGCAGCCCAGCCCCACTTGGCTCAGCAGGTTCCTGGTCTAGGATGCTCCTGCACTAGAGAAGCATGGCTCTGAGACAGGCTGCTTTTGTGCTGTTCTGCAGCTGTAGCTTGTTGTTGCTTTCCCAGGCTCTGACCTGTCTGTCGCCATGGTTTCACACACACCTTGTGCTTGAACTTCTTTCTCCCTTTCATGTTGCTTTTCTAACAATGTGAGTTGAAAGGCTAGGGAGTGTTGTGCTAATGGTGTCATCTGAACTGAAGTATGGACCTCATGAGATGTGGGTGTTGGCCTTGTGAACAACAGAGGAGGTTTCCTCAACTTCTAACAGGAGCAGAGTCAGCCTGTGAAGAAAAGAATTCAGAACCAAGGTCCTAAGAGACTCAATTACCAAGCGCCATTTCCTATTCTCTCTCAGCAGCATTGTCAACGCCTGGGAACTGACAGCTCTCATTCGGAGAATCTGAACACTGGGTGGGGCTGCTGTAGGAGTACCTCACATGGTGGGAAGGGCTGATAAAGGGGCTCTCCAGAAACTAGCTGATGGAGGCCATGGCCCACAGGCTGGTTCAGCTGATGCTACCCAGTTTCCAAGTTTTGTGGACTCATGTAGTAGCTGAAGAGGGACATCTCTGTGTCCTCCAGTCCTAGACCAATGTTCTCCCTTTCCTCTCTCTCAGCCTTGGAGTCTGTGACTCAGGACCAGCAGCAGGATCCAGTGAGGCTCCTTGGGGGCTCTATACTGCATAGATCAATTGTACATCTAGGATCTGGGCTGGGGGAGCCCTGGAGCCATCTGTCAACAACCCCAAATACAGTGAATATTTATGAGGTACCACCTACTTGGTACAACTATCCCCCAATACAGCAAATATTTATCAGGGACCTGCACCCCATCATCTGAAATCCATCCTTAGCCATTGGGTAATTTCTGATCACCTGTTGAGGACCAGGTTGGTACTAAGACACTGAAGATGCAGCTCTGATCTGGGGAATACTTCATTCCTCTGAGAGACTATCATAGACATTTTAGGCATTTTGTCCTTCTTCTAAAGGCCATATCAGAATCATCATGGCATGGTAGTTTGAAGAAGAATGACCTCCATAGGCTTATGCAATCCAATGCTTAGTCATCAGGGAGTGACATTATTTGAGAAGGATTAGGAGGTGTGGCCTTGTTGGACTAGGTGTGACCTCATTGGAGGAAGTTTGTTGCTGGGGGTGGGCTTGGAAGTTTCAAAAGCTTACATCTGGCCCAGTCTCTCTCTCTGCCTGCCAATCAGGATGTAACTCTTATCTACAGCTGCAGTGCCATGGATTTCAACTTGCTCCTGCCATGTCCCCACCATGATGATAATGGACTAACTCTGAAACTGTAAGCAAGCCTCCAAGTAAACGCTTTCCTTTCTAAGAGTTGCTGTGGCCATGGTGTCTCTTCACAGCAATAGAACAGTGACTAGGACATGTGGGGAGCATTAGCACAGAGATTCTGCCCTACCTGTCCTTATTCCAACCTAGTGGAACTAGAGTTGAATGAGGCTAAAGCTCTGGCACCTTTCCCAGGATGACTGCCACTTTAGGCATGGCTCTCCTGTCCTGTTGTCATTGAGAGGGGCCTCTCTGACCTTTGACCTCCTTTCTTTGTCCATGACCTTCAGCCCATGTGCCTATCTACCATGGTCTCAGAGGGGAGGAGGCTGTCCCCCTGCCCTGGCCTGAGCTATCAATCACTTTCAGCCTCCTGCCTTTGGTAAGCACTCAGGTTGTCCTGAGCTGCCCAGGGGGAATGCTGACCCTGGTGTGCTTCACTGTGGGGTAGAGGGAGGCGGGCAGCAAGTGTCCAGGGTAGCTGCCGGGAGTGGAGATGTCTCAGATGTCTCCTGCTATGGTGGAGATGGCCTGGAAGCCCTCCCTGTAATTCACAGTGCTGTTTGTATCCTGCTCTCCACACTGGTGAGACTGGCTGTGCAGGAGAATCAGAGTTTAAGAAGTGCCAGCTCTTTCTCCAGCCTTCCCCTAGGAGGGACACCAGACTCCCAGGAAAGGCAGAAGCAGGGCTGGAGATCCCACCCAAGTTAAGTTTGGGCATTGTGTTGGTTTGAAAAAAAAATGGCTCTCAAAGGATCTGACAGTATAAGGAGATGTGGCTTTGCTGGAGTAGGTGTGATCTTGTTGGAGGGAGTGTGTCACTGTGGAGGTGGGTTTTGAGGTCTCACATATTACCAGTGTCTCAGGCCACTTCCTGTTGCCTGCAAGATTCAGGACTCTCAATTACGTCTCCAGCACCATGTCATGTGTCCCACTATGATGACAAGGACTGAACCTCTGAAACTGTTGCAGGCCACCCCAATTAAGTGTTTTCCTTTGTAAGAGTTGCCATGGTAATGGTGTCTCTTCACAACAATAGACACCCTAACTAAGACAGCCATCTTTGCTTTCTTTGTTTGAGTATATACTTTTCTTGTTGTCCAGCTGTTTGAAAGTGGCCTGCAGAATGATTCCCTCTTGGATATACCTTTATCTGTGTCTTCTGAAGATGACAGTGTCTTCCCAGGGAATCTGAATGCTGTTAATCTCCATAACAAAATTAACAGTAAGTCAGATCATAGGCGGCCATCCTCACATCACCCCACAGAGCAGATCCATAGTTTATGGATCTTTCTATTGAGCCATGGCCCCGCTGCAACTGGTGTATTTTATTCAGCATTTGTGTCTTTGCTTCCATTCCTCACCCTGTTGGTGACTCAGGCTTTCTGAACTCTGCTGGTTCTTGGGTGCTTGCTCTCTTCTCTTGGTCTCTGAGTTTAGGGTTTGTAGACAGTAAGCTGGGCTTATCATGGCCTGGTTTTCAGAAGCTTGTTCCCCTACTCCATCACCCCTCAGTTCCCCACTGTGGCCTGCTCCCCTGCTCTCCTCTTGTCCTTTGCCTTCTCTCTCTCCACCTCATCTTTTCAGAAGTATAGTCCATCACTGTCTGTCCAAGGGTGACACTGGGTGCCTAGGATCAGCCTGCTAGTAGTTGCTCTGGAGACTTTAGAGTCACTTTTCCTGGCTTCCTGCTGGGGAGTCCCCTAATGGGGGCCTGTACAGGCTGAGGGTCTGTTTATCACTGTGGACTCCCACATGGGTCTCTGTACAGAGTGAAAGTCTGCATGTCACTGAGGAGTGATGGTTGGGAAGCAACAGGTGAAATCCAGAATAAAGGCGATAAGGAATCAGACCAACTTCTGCTCTCTGCTTCAGGAATAGTCTCCTTTGCTGTTCTATGAAGCAGTAGTCTCTAGATTTGCTGTATGTCCCAATAATTGACTGAAGTGAACTTGAATCTGGGGCTTGAAAGTATGTGTCACAGGACTGTGTGTGTAAGCAATTAAGTTTGTAGAAGGAAATAAAAAATGAAAATTCAAACTGACCTCTACAACAAGAACAGACTTTATAACAGGATTTGAGAGAGTGCAAAATAAACAGTATGCATGCGTGTGTGTGTGTGTGTGTGTGTGTGTGTGTGGTATAGTTAAGGAAGGAGAAGGGCCAGGTTTTGTTTGGGGCAGAAGAAAAGTAAGTTGTTTTCTAGGTAAGTTGGTTTTAGAACATCAGGAGCAGGGGTTGGTCTGTTGCCTGTTTGTTTTTGTTTGTGTGACTGTTTTATTTTTGCAACTACAGGCTGTCTGGGACTGGGGTCAGCTGTTTTTCTTCTACAATCTCCAGGAATTGTACAAGTAGCTAACTTCCAGGGCTTGGACTTTAAGGGGAATTGGGTGTGGATTTTCCTTCAGCTGGGGCTAGCTATGCTTGTAGACTTATCTGGCCCATGGTTTTACACTGCAATGTCCTGTTCCNTCTGCCTTGGTGTCTGCCTATGGGAGGATGGGTGACCAGTATCTGAGCTGCATCTGTAGAACAGCCTGGCAGTTTTGCTTTCAATCCCCAATCTCAGCTGGCTCAGTTCCATTCTCCACTGTAGACACTTTGCTGTCTGTCTGTCTGTCTGTCTGTCTGTCTGTCTGTCTTTTTTTTTCCTTTTTTTTGTTTTGTTTTGAGTCAGGATCTCACTTATTTAGGCATGACTGTCCTGGAACAGACTATGTGACCATGTGACCTCGAACTCACAGAGACATACCTGCCTCTGGCCCCTAAATTCTGGGACTAAGCTACACATGGCTTTTCCTTCTCTTTCTTATTTCTTTGGCTTCTCATTATTTTTCTGCCATGACTTAAAGAAAAGATAAGAAACTTTGAGACTAGGTAACTTCTGTAGTCTCAGAATGAGAACACATCTTTGGGTAGTAAATCCACAAGCTTCTCCCTTCGCAGGAGAAATAGCTCCTCTGATGTGGAAGCTCACGGAACCTTGCTGCTATAGTTGTGGGAAAGTGTCAACTATACCCTCTGATGAAGGTCTACTCTCATTTCCCTCTTATGGAATGGGCAACAAGCACAGAGTGACCTCATAGTCTACATTGTTGCTGCCTACAGTGTCTGCTTCAAGGATGCCTTCTTCATGGAAAATGCTCACCCTGAGAAATCAGAGAGATGCCCAGTATGGGAGTAGCCCAGGTAGCCAAGGTATCTCATCTTCCACCACCTCAATGTTTTGATTGATGGTCAAAACAACAACAGTATATTTTTTGGGCTGGTCAAAGAATACTTCTTGTAGCTGGTGGCCCTTATAACTTTGAAGGGCAAAGTTTTCTGGACTCAGAAGTTTGTAGATGAAAGTTTCTGTCCTGCCCGGTCCTGCAACCTGGTCCATTCATCCCAAATAAACACACAGAGGCTTATATTAATTACATACTGTTTGGCCTATTAGCTAAGGCTTATTATTAGCTAGCTCTTACAACTTAAATTAACCCATAATTCTTGTCTATGTTTAGCCACAAGGCTTGGTACCTTTTATCAGTGAGGCATTCTCATCTTGCTTCCTCTGCATCTGGCTGGTGACTATGTCTCTGCCTTTCCTTTTCCCAGCATTCTCCTAGTCTGGTCACCCCACCTATACTTCATGCCTGGCTACTTGTCCATCAGCGTTTTATTAAATCAATACTGGTGACAAATTTTTACAGTGTATCAGAGTATTATCTCACAGCATTTCCCTTTTTTTCTTTTAAAAACAAGAACTCTGAATCTTATCTTCTTTGTTTAGCTTTTTTCCTGAACATCATTCATAACAACTTGTAACCAACACTCTAAACAAAGACAAACATCTATCATCCATTTTTTGAGAATGTGGGCATAGTTTTCTAGGCTATTTCCTGATGATTTGGGGCCACTGATAATCTTATGGGTACCCAAAGAAAATTTGGGAAAATGACCAAGTGCTAACTTAAATATTCTGTGAGGCTTGATCATCTCAGTTAGCAGTCTTGAGGCTATTCTGTATGTAGAACTCAGAAGAAACTGCAACAGAGGTGTGCTGAAACATTGGATCATCTGGGTCAGATGTTCTCATTGGAGATTTTTCAAGGGGTCTTTGTAGGAGCCTGTTCCTACAAAGTCAGCTAGGGTTCCTGGATAGGGGATCCTCAAGGTCAAAGAAAAGCCAGATGAAAGAAACAGAAGACAGGATAGAATCAAGAAGTCTGTCTGGTCATGCTGAAGCAGCCAAATGGCCTAGAGTTCATTTCAGAACTTGCTTATTTACAAAAGCAGAACAAAACACAGAACAGATGGTCAGTCAGTATCTAACCACAAGACCATTCCTGTCCTTGAGTGAGCAGCCTCCTCTCCAGCATGTGCTTGCTGCTTGGAAGCAGCCTTACTTTCTATCTTGGCGTTCCTGAGGTTTGTGTCAGCAGTATACTGTCTACTAGATAGAGAGTTCTTTTCTCATGGGCAAAATCAGAAGTCTCTCACAGCCCTCAAGTTCATAGGAAAAAGCAGAGCAGGCAAGCTTGAACTCAAATGACTTCTTTAAGTCAGAAATGATTCCAGATAGAAACTGAGTCACACATGGGCTCCCACACATTACCCCCTTATTATTGTATTTTAAGGACCTCTCAGAGTCCCTCAGAAGACTACATTTGCCCTGGGGGTTCCTTACGCACTCTAGTCTTACCCGTCATGGGAAAATGGATCCTAGAGATCCATCTCCTGTCTTAGGTCGGAATGAGGCAAAGAAAACTCACCCATCTCTCACTGCAAGTCTTTGGTATCAAGTTTTTAGGAAAGTGTGCTGAGTTTTACTCTGTGAAGTTCCAAGCCCACTTTCCACAGTAAGTTCATAATCAGTTTGAGAAATATAGGTAAACAAATTATGCGCAAAAGAACATAAGCTCCAATAACTGCAATACTGCTAAGACGTGAGGTAAATGCTGACCATGATGGAACAGCCTATTCAAACCATTCTAAAATATCTTCAACTGCTTTTGGTGCATCAAAATCCATTTTAGCCTTTTTCAAATCCAATATTTCTTGATGTAATTTAGGCAAATCTAAGGACTCATTAGAATTATGCTAGATTCCTTATAGATGTGCTTTAACTCTCTCCTAACTGATATCACTTTCATTATACACAAAAGATGTAACACAAATCCATTCATCGTTAGCATGACATTTCAACTGGACTCTGGTTTTTAAGCTTTGGATTATCCCCTAAAGATTGTACCACACCATACAAGGCATTCGGTTTATGTTCCATTTTTTCATCTATGTCTTCGTGTGTCTCCAATGTCGTAGAAACATTCTTAAGTAGTTAACAATCCCTGCATTTTGAATAGACCAAGACAAAGCCACTGAAGCAACTGCAGGAGGAGTAAGCATAACAAGAGCTGAAAATCCTGCTACAGCTAAGCCAGCAACATGTGTCTGTCTACTTAAAGCTTTCTTGATTTCTTCAGTTACTTGTAACCTTTTGTTCTCAAACCATGGGTCATTTATATACACAGGCAACTTTACAAAAGAAGGATGTTTTTAACACTAAAACACGGGTATCATCATCTACTTGAGAAATACAATTAGTCAAAATACAATCAGGACATGATTGATGCATTAAACAGAATACCATTCATAGAGATTTTTATCTCTCCCACCAAAAGAACATAAAGGCATTTTCACACGAGCCAAAGCAATTCCTTTCAGGGGGCAAACAGGTTTTGAAGAACTGGATTGTCCTGCCACTTTTCCCATGGCAGCAGCAAGTTTCCAAACATAAGTCTGTGGAAATTTTGTACTGGATCACCAAATTCCAGCATATAGTCCTTGGTCCCAAGATTCTGCTGTAGACAATGGATAAGAGTCCTTATAATCTTCTTGACTTCCAGACCAGTCAAGAATGTACTGTGATGTCTCTGTGATGTTGCACTTTAATGGGATAATATCAGTGCATCGTCTCCACAAAGTTCTATTTCCGACTCTTTCAGTTTCTTTCGTACATGGAGGAAATTGTAGAGGGGGTGAAGCATCATTTACCCAATTACCTTGAGGAAGCAATAACTTTGTGAAATAAGTACATTGTTTAATCATGTCCCATAATTAGATTCGGAAATACTCCAAGACATCTCTCCAAAGCAATATTCTTTGCAAAACACACAGGAATTCCTTTACCATACCCAACACGAGAAAAATTTCAAGTAATCAGAAACTCTTTTGTGGCAGGTCGATCTAAAAGATGTGTATCATTGACTGTGACTACGATCTCCTTTTACTCCCAAACGGCAGGGTGTAAAATGGGTGGATCAGGAACATAGGCACAACCGGTTTCACTCTGGCTTTTCTGGATTATCATCAGCAACATCAGGACCAGCATCTTTCTGTTCCTCACACCGTACCAAATGTGCTTCAATTTCATCCTGTAAAAACACACAAACATGTCCTCTTCCCATAACAAAAAGGTGTCAGGACCCTTCCATAAGCCATTAGACCTGAGTAAATTATGTGGTGGTGCTTTCATACCGAAATCAATTCATGGCAGATTGCTCACAGATATCCCATTTAAAATTTTAAAATAAAACGCATATATGGTGACTGTGGGTATAACCCTAACTCCTCCCTTTTAAAAATTATATTTTTAATTAAGACTCCCATGTGCCCTTTCAAATTCATTGCCCCTGCATAGTCCATCATCTCAAATGCTTGAGATGAGTTTGTTCCAGAGGTTGATATTAGGATTTTAGCATCATTAGTTTAATGGCACCCAGATAGGAATTATCATTTAATCAAGGCATAAATGACCAAAATCCCTGTGATGACTGACAGAGAAATTCTCTTTTTATCTAACATTCTGGTGGGAGGGGCCAGGGATGACGTATTCATTTTTGTAATTACTTCCTGTTGACCTTAGGATGTTGTTCTCAGGGCCCTGGAAGGCTAGAATGATAGTCAAAGACAATGAGGGATCTTAGAAGCATCTGGTTCATTGACAAGCTAAAAAGACAGCAATCACATTGGATGGATTGGTCCACATCAGGTTTCAGCAAGTTCAGGACTCATAGTCATTTGGAGCAGGCTGGTATCAGCAGTTGATACTTGGATATGCTTGTCAGCCAAGTGGGAACCTGTTAAAACAGATACAAACTGGGTACAGAAGTTAAAATTTACGAACTCTTTTGAAGCTTGTACACTCATTTTCTCAATAATTAAGGAGAGTTCCAGGACGAGAGAGAGAGAGAGAGAGAGAGAGAGAGAGAGAGAAAGTACCATAATAATTTTGACTTATGAGAAGTGGATCTAAGGTATATAATTCTCTCAATTTTCCAAAGTTTGTATGAAACTTTTTATAAAAGGACATAAAACTTTTAGATATATTAGCATTATTAGTCTGTAGTAAATCCACATTGTAGAAAAAGGAGGTAACAGGTATCTGTAAAACAGCAGGAGTAGACTCTCATCCTTGAGCTCTAACAAAGACTATAGATTTGGGTTAAACAGTATATAAGACTACATTCAGAAGACAACCAAAAGAAATTTAAAAGCGTGAGCTTGTGACCCAAACAGTAAGCAATCGTTTCTCTATTAGCTTGTCAGAACTCTATTAATGTTAAATTCTGAACTTTTGAAATCCTAGTATAATAATATTATGGAAGGGGAAAGAAATCTTGTAATTTCTATATATATCTTAAACCTTTATTTCTTATAAATTTTTATTTTTCAGAATATCCTCTCAAACCCATATAATCATCAAGCTTTTATGCCTTCAAATCCTTACTATCTGGGCTGGAGAGATGGGTCAGTGGTTAAGAGCATTGCTTGCTCTTCCAAAGGTCC
>LOEQ01002215.1:316929-340518 GCA_001685075.1 Bramus lutescens | reverse complement strand
ATCATCTATCTATCTATCCCTATCTATCTATCATCTACCTATCTATTATCTATCTATCATCTATCCATTGTTACTGGATAATGACTACTGGTTAATGGCTAAGTAACTTTCTAATGCTGAGGATTGAACCTGGGTCCTTGTAAATACTAGGCAAGTGTTAAAATTCTGATCTGTGTCCTCAGCCCCCCTCCCCCTTTTCACTATTAACTCTGTGACAGGGTCTCCTTAAGTTGTGCAGGCTAACCTTGAACTCAACTCTGCAATCCAAGCAGGTTTTGAATATACGATCTTCCTGCCTAATCCTCCAGACTAGCTGGAATCACGGGCCTGACTCCATTGTTCTAAATGTCAACTCACGAATGACATATATGTATAAAGCTGAAATCCTTCCATTTGATCATTGGCTGCCTGTATATCATCCTTCTTGCTTCCTAGGGTATCTTTACAAATCTCAATTTGTTTGTTCATTTTTCAAGTTGAGATGCCTGTTTTCTTAGTGGTAAGATAATGTCTCTTAGTAGATAAGTCTTTTGCAAATATTTCCCCAGTATTTACTTGTCTTTTTGTCCTCTTTGAAGGGCTTGCTTCTTAGGAGCTATCTTCTAGCTAACAAGAAAAGTTGATTTCTTACCTTCCTTATAGTTTTGTGTATGTGTGCATGTATGAGTGTGTGTGTAGTATGTATGGTTTATGGTATGTGCTATGTGTGGTGTGTGTCTGTGTATGTATATGTGTGTGATGTGGGGGATGGCCATTAATGTGTATGTGGTGTGTATGTGTTCCTGTGTGATATGTGTAGGGGATGTGTGTGTATGGTGCTTATGGTGTGATGTGTCATGTGCATGTGTGCATGTGTTTGTGGTGTATGGTCTCTGTGTGTGGAGTGTTGTGGTTTTGTGATTATGTGTGTGGTGTGGTATGATATTTGTGGTGTATGTGTATTTGTGTGTGTGGTGATTTTGTTTGTGGTGCATATGTATTTGTGTGTTTGTGTGTGTGTGTGTATTTATGTGGTGTGTATGTGTATGGGGTGTGTGTGTGTGTGTGTGTGTAAAGGCTAGAGGTCAATGATGGGTGTTTTCCTTTACTCTCTTTACTTATCTTTTGAGACAGGGTCTCCCTGAACCTGAACTCACTATTTTGGAGAGACTGGGTGGTCAGAGTCCCCCGACCTGCTGTCTCCATCCCTAACATGCAGTGCTAGGGTTACAGACACCAGCTCCATGCTTGACTTCTTTCCATGGATGCTGGGGCATCAAGGTCAGCATTTCATGCTTGCTCAGTGATTGTGTTCCCACCAAGCTGTTTTCCTAGGCCCTGTATCTCAGGAGTCTGGACTTGAAGATAAAGCAGACACTTATTTCTAAAGCTGCTTCCTACTTCAGTGTCTATGATTCTTTTTGGTGACTGCAGATTCTCAGTATGCTAGTACATTGGACACTGAGACAGTTTCTGTATAAAAACTGAGATTCTATGTGTGGAGCCTGAGATGACATATGGGGAACCTGAGATTCTGTGTCCAGATCTTGATATTCTGTGGGTAAAAGCTGGTGTCTGTGTAGAAACTGAGTTTCAGTGTGGAGGCTGTCACTGGGGACCTTTATGACTCTTCACATGAACCAATTACGAGAATGGAGAGATCAGTCTTCCTTGTATTGGGTTCCATTCAGTCTCAAAATATTGACAATTCTATCTGCCAAAAGAGAGTTAGTTTTTAGAACACTGCACAGAAAACTATTACACCTAGACAATGAAATAAAACTTGTATTAGTGAGGCTGAATAGGGGAGTCCCAAGGATACCCAGAAATCTAAAGTTGGGAGGGTTTTCTGCGAGTCAGCCTGGACTCCAGACCATTAGCGTCCAACCATGACATTTTAGAAAGAAAAGAACAAGGTTTTTTGCCCATAATACCAGTGAATCTGTGGTTGCACATCACAGGGAATTTTGGGATTGAGTGAGACCACACTTCAAAGTTAAAAGACAAGAGACAGCATCCAGGAAAAAGGAGATCCACAATGTATTCAGATGTCCTTGGCCTTCGTGCCCTGAAGGGTTCTCCAAGATCTCTATGGAGCTGACCTCAGTGCCGACTTGCTGTTTTTGCTTTGCCTGGGGTCACCCCCCCAACGCCCTGATCCCCTCCATCACACACACACACANTTGCACATGTTATCTACATATCTGTTTTCCTGCCAGAGGTATTTAATATCTTTTACCTTTCTTAGCCTGCTTCTTTCTCTCCTTTTCTACACATTTCTCCCCGGACTAGGCCAGCCAATTGCAATTGTTTGTTGGGGCTTCTGCCATACCTCTTAAAATAAATGGAAACTGCCTCTCAAGTCAGTTCTTTACCTACATTTTGCAGACCTTATGAGTATTGGTTATTGAAATTTCAGCCAACTATCTCTTCCTTTGGTGACGTTTGCAGTCTATCAACAAAAGTCCAAACATTTCATTTTTTCTTTTCTTTTCTTTTTTTTTTTTTTTTACCAACTCTACTCCTTCTTTGACTTTTGTAAGGTTTCAAAATTGCTTTTTTTTTTTTTACTTACACTAGTGTGGAATTATTTATGTGCTTTTGCCTTCAGATGTAACTATTACATTTTAAGTATGCATACTTAATTTAAAGCAGGCTAAAATAGTGTTTTCTTTTAATGGTCCTAGAGATTGAAAACAGGGCATTCACATGTTAGGCAAACACTGCCCTGAGCAACTTCCATACCCTAAGTGGTATCATTTCCAAAAGTCTCACTCCATTCTATTTATCACTATCTTTTCTTTTTCAAAGCTAGATATATATTTATACCCTCAAGCTACTGTATTGTTTGTTGTTTCCTGGATTCTGCTTCTTCTTCCAGAGTTTGATTTGCCCCTTGTGTTTCTTTCACCAAGTCATTTATTCAGGGTTTGCAGGTAGCTTGCCCATGGAGGTTTGTATTTCTGAGAATGTTTTGCTCTGTTCTTCGACTTCTTTCAAAATATGTTCTGCTAGTTGTTTCCTATTCCTCTGGAGATACTGGTTTTTCTCTTTTAGACTGTATTATTGTTTATACAAATATGTAAGACCAATCAAATTATCATTGTTAGTAGCTTTTTCCCTTGATAAGTGTTGGAATTTTTCTTTTTTCTGTCTTAGAGTTTGTAGCTTATTAATGATGCCTAGTAATTTTATGTACTTTGCTTAGAACACATTATGCTTATTAAATATCAGAATTTTGGTCTTTCATTGGTTTATACATTGATCCCTCCCTTTATGTTTATTGTGCTTCCTTTGTCACCCTTACTTTATGGTCCTAAGATTAAAAATAACACCATTAATTTGAAGCCTGATTTCTTTTCTAATATAGGCGATTGGTGCTACAAATTTCTATGTACCCCTTTCACCATAATCTCATAAAAATTTACATGTTTTTGCATATTCATTCAGCTCAAAATAGTTTTAATTTTTCTTCAAATTCTTGTTTAATTCATAGAACATTTAGTATTATTCTCTGTCTGCATGTGAGACATTGAGAAATATTTTCTTCACCTTGCTGCTCTCTCTGATGTCCATGTGTCATTGTTAGTTTCAGTTGTCAACATGACACATACCTAGAGTCAACCAGGAAGAGAGAATCTCAACTGAAGAATTGCCTTGATCATACTGGCCTGCTGTCATATCTGTGGGACATTATTTTAATTGCTAATTGATATAGAAGATCCCAGTCTCCTGAGAGAAGTACCATCCCTAAGCAGGTGGGCTTAGGTTGCACAAGAAAATTAGATGACCCAACTAGAGGAAGTAAGACATTAGGCAGTGTTCCTTTTCTTTACTTCCTGCCTCCAGGTTCCTGTCCTTGACTTCCCTCAATGATGGACTATCACCTATAAGTCAAATATACCCTATCCTCTCCTGAATTGCTTTTGGTTAGTGTTTTATCACAGCAACAGTTAAACAAACTATGGTACCATGCCTCTGGTTGCCATGGTCACCATGCCTCTGGTTGCCATAGTTTCCTTGACTCTGGCTTTCAACTTCCATAGTTTCTATACCTCTGGCTTCTATGTACTCCATTTCATCTGGATTCGATGGTTTTCTTATCTCTCACATGCCTCTGGCTTCCATGTTCTTGATTATGACTTCCATAGTCTCTATTCCTCTGACGTTTCTGATCTCCATGCCTCTGGTTTCCATATTCTCCTTGCCTCTGGCTTCTATTGCCCCCATTCTTTTGGTGTCTATGGTCTCCATTCTTTTGGTTTCTATGGTCTTTATTCTTCTGACTTCTATTGTCTCAATTCTTCTGGATTCTGTGGTCTTCATTCTTCTGGCTTCCATGGTCTCCTTGCCTATGGCTACTGTGGTCTAGATGTCTCTGGTATCCACGCAAGCAGTTGTTTGAGTGAAATTAGCCCCCATAAGCTCATATATTTGAATGCTTGGTTACTTGGGAGTAGAACAGTTTAAGAAGGATTAGGAGGTATGACCTTGGTGGAGTAGGTGCGGACTTGTTGGAAGAAATTTGTCACTGGGAATGAGCTTTGAGGTTTCAAAAGTCCATAACAGGCCCAGTGTTTCTTACTCTGTTTGCTGCCTGTGGCTCTGGATGTAAAGCTCTGAGCTACTGCTCCAGTGCCATGCCTGTCTGATTCTCACAAAAATAATAATAAGGGACTAAAACTCTGCAACTGAAAGGAAGCTCCCAATTGAATGGCTTCTTCTATAAGAGTTACCTTGATCATGATGTCTCTTCACAGCAATAGAATAGTAACTAAGAAAATGCCCCTGGTTTCCATGACCTTCATGTCTCTGACTTCCATGGTCTCCATGCCTCTGGCTTCCATGGTCTTCTCCATGCCCCTGGCTTCCATGATCTCCATGCCCCTGGCTTCCATGATCTCCATGGCCCTAGCATCCATGATCTCCCTGCATCCTGGCTTTCTTGATCCTCATGAGTAGCTTCCTTGGTCCTTGGAATCCTGGCTTTCAAGACCTTTATGCTTCTGACTTCCATGATTTCTCTGCCTCTAGCTTCCAAAGTCTTTGTGACTCTGGCAATCATTTTTTCTATACCTCTGACTTCACAGTCAATATGTCCCTGCCTCCATGATCCATCTCCCATTAGCTCTCTTTATGTCTATGCCTTTGAATTGCTTTCCATGCTTTTAACTTGGTCTACATTCATCTGGCTTGGTTTCCATGTCTCCAGCGTCTATGGTCTCCATTTCTCTGCCTTCCATGGTCTCCAGGCCTCTGTTTTCCATGGTCTCATTGCCTCTGCCTTCCATCATCTCCATGCCTTTGGCTTCCATGATCTCCATGCCCCTGGGTTCCATGATCTCCATGCCTCTGGCTTCCACGTTCTTAATGATTCTGGCTTCCATGGTGTCATTGCATCTGCCTTGTTTATAAGATCTCTTTTTACCATTAGTTCATTTTTTCTGTCCTGATATAATTTTATGTGAGAATTTAAATGAGTAGTGGTGTGTCGATACAACAGAATATGATTTGCTGTAGAAAGAAATGAAACACTAATGTATGCTACAGTATTCAGAAGAGACCTTGATAATACTAACAAAGAATCAAGATACAAAAAGCGATCACAGAGNACAGAGCATATGAATCCATTCCTCTGATATACATGGAAAAGGCAAATCTACAGGGAAATAAAGGCTTCCAAGTATTGATTTAAGGGGAAGTGGGAAGTAACTGCCTAATTGATACAGGCTTTGATTTTACAATGATGAAAATGTTTCTGAAGAGACAGAAGTAATAACTGCACAGTATTATGAATGTACCAAATAACAATGAATCATTCACTTTAAGATAGCTAATTTCATGTAATACAGATTTTACAACCTGAACTTGGTCAAGGAAAACCTAAAGAGGAGTTTCTAGTCCCTAAAAGTGGCCAGTGGAAGGATCACCATTTTCTAGGCTGAGGAATGGGAAGCAGATAAATACATTTATGAAGGCTGTGTATGAAAATAAAGAGAAAGCAGGCTAGAACAGGCTACATGACATCTATTTTAACTTTCTGGAACACTTTCAATTGTTGCTTTCAGCAAATTAAGGCTTTGGGTAGGAAGAGATTTGAGAGAGGTGAATTCTGCTATACAACGAGTTTCTAAACCCCTGCTATATACATGCTAATGGGATAATAATTTAAAGGCTAAAACCAAAGGAGAACAAATAACTGAGAAAGTGATATTTTAAAATGTTGACTAAAAGGTAGTAAGAATGTCTGAATACACATTGAGTAATTTTTTAAAATTATGATAAAAATTAAGATAGGTGGTGAGCTCATGGCAAGGCCAGCAAGAACTATCCCTTGCAGAGCCTCGCTCTGCCCAGAGGATAGCTCTGTGCTTGTGAGTGCTGGCGTGCACACAGGAACATGTATCCTTCAGGAAATACCGTGAGTGAGCACTTGCCAAGGAGTCAAGCAGCCAGAAGTAGGACCATTCCAAAGCTGGAGCCCTAGAGCCCCCAATTTTATTATATGGTTTCTGGGATATGACTGTTACGCTGTTCTTAAATAACTGTCTTTCCAAACAATTAAGTTCCCTGTATCCCCATCTCGGATGCTGCACAAGGAAGTAAATAAGAAAGGGAGGCAGCAGCTGGGGGAGAGGGGGCTTCCAGGTTATTTATTACTTTAATAAATCGGTGCTCCTCCCAGCCCGCCTCAGACTCTTGCTTCTGTCAAGCTCTGAGGACAAATGATCACTTAATTGTAGAGTTTGTGGGCCGAGGTGGGCTCCAAGCACAGCAGTTTATTGTGCAAGAAAGGCTGTTAGCTGGATGAGATGATAGTGCCCTGGCCAATAAGTCATTAAGCAGAAATTAAAAGCAGAAAACTTCTGAGTGCCTTCCCTCCAACTTCTGTTAACCTCTTCAAAGCTGAATGGGATACGGTTAGAACTAAGGGTAAGGCACAGGCCACGGGAGCAGCTTTTGGCTGGGGAAGGGCTTGGGGTTAGCACCGCGATACTGCCTGCTGGGTGAGGGTCCATCCTGAGCTGCCCAGTCCCTACAACATGGTCACACCTAGAGAAGGAGACCTTAGGCTATCCTCACAAATCACCTCCTTGGTGATCTATCACTGTAACGTACCAAACGTGTTAGTGTCACCACACAAGCCACCAGACCACTCTGATCACAGCTGCTGTTTCAGTGGGAGAAGAAATCTCATCTTGGGAAATCTATCTCAACGTCTAGCGGAGTATTCCTTCAGGTAGCATAGTAGTCTCTTTTCTTTTTCTTTTTCTTTTTTCATTTTTCAAGACAAGATTTCTCTGTGTATCTGTCCTGGAACTCGCTCTGTAGACCAGGCTGGCCTCAAGCTCACAGAGATCCACCTGCCTCTGCCTCCCAAGTGCTGTTATTCAAGGTGTGCACCACCACTGTCCGGCATCATCCCTAGGGACTGAAACACAATATTTCTTTTTGCAGTTAAAGGTTAAAATAACTAAATGTTAGAAGTTTGAGTAATGGCCATTGATGATTCCATGTAGCAATATGAGAGAGACTTGGGATCAGCAATAAAAAGGGAGTGACAAGTCTCACCTTGTTTTACTTCTATCAACATTGCACTTCCATCTGCATAGGCACAAACTCCCTCTATGTGAAATTCCCTTTCTGAAGTGTCAGTCACTCACCATAAGCTATGATATGTTTATTTTTACTCTTCCTAGAGAGGCACCACATTAAAATAACTCTTATTAAGCTGTATTGTTGTGATTTTCCTATTTGAGGCCTGGGGAGGTGACTCAGTTGGTAGAGTGTTTGCCTTCCCAGAAGAAAGATCTGATGTTGCCTCCCCAAACCTGTATACATATGTACATAATACACACATACATATATGTATATACATTCATATTTTGTCCTGGCATATTGATGTTTTTGTAATCCCAGCACTGGGAAGGCAGGGACACTGGCCAGCAAGCTTAGCCTACTCAATGAGCTCCAAGTCAGTGAGAGACCCTGTCTCAAATAAAAAAAAATAGTGGTCAACACCTTCAAACTGAGATTATCCTGTGGTCTGTTTATGTGTATACACACACACACACACACACACACACACACAAAACTGCATAATATACACACACAATAATTTTCTTGTTTGATTGTTAGCTTACACCTAACATCAATTTACGTTTAAGTTCATATAAAATGGATTCTTAGAACAGCACACACAATGCTACACACACATGAGACTCTGAGTGGAAAACGAAAACTTAAAGTGTTTATAAAGCAGGTTAGACAAAGAGTGACATCGAGGAAAAGGAACCACAATGAATTGAAGTTATTTTACAAAGAAGCTAGAAGGTATTTTACAAGGTCTCGTTTCATGCAAATCTTTCCCAGCCTTTGGTCCTCTCTCTGGTGCCAAGAATCCTTTTTTTTTTTTCCTGGACAAGATGGGCAGTAACCTCGCTTACCTGCTGTTTCTCTTCACGTGCCATTTAGTTCAAAATATCCCTTATGCCCACGTGATGCATTCTGGGTTAGCATGCTCCTCCACTCTTGAGGTACATGTATTCACTGCTACTGTATGCCACAGGATTGTTTCATGACTTTAAAAGACTCCCATGCTCACATTTCATGCTTCTCTTTCCCCAGCCCCTGATCATCACAGGTCTTTGGGCATTTCCATGGCTTTGCCTTTTCTAATATTCTATGCAGTTGGACTCACATGGTATTAACCTGTTTGGTGTGGCTTCTTTCATTTTGCAATATGCATGGACAGCATTTCCCTGTATCTTTGTGGCTTGCTTGTTAATTTATTTACTTCTGACTGCATTCCATTGTCCATCTTGGCCTTTCTGACTGTGGAAAATAACTGTTGTTCAAGACCTCAGTTTATGACATTCTGTTATATTAAAAGCTGACATGTTCAGTTGGAGTGTGTCAAATTGACAGGACCTATAATCACCCAGGGGATAAATCTCTGGGCCTGTGCGTGAGAGACTTTCTAGATTGGATACGTGGGAAGTGGGAAGACCTAAATGTCAGTGGCACCATCCCACTGGGTAAGAACCCAGACTTAAGAAGGAGGAAGCAGGCTTAGCAGCAGTATTCATCTCTCCGAGTCCTGACTGCAGGCGCAGTGGGATCAGCCGCTTGTGTGCCGGTTGCTATGACTTTCGCCTGAGGTTGCCTCAAACTGTGAGAGAAAAGTCCTTCCTTTTCAAGGTCGCATTTGTCAGGCATTTCCTCCCAGAAACATGATCCAGAGAAATTTTCAGGAAACTCCCAAACTGTTCCAAAGCAACTGTCATGTTGGAGTTCAACCAGCAGTGAACAAGAACTTTTGTGGCCTGACATCTTCTGAATTCCATGCTGCCTGGACTCTGGATTCCAGATTAGCCATTCCACTAGCTTGGTTAGAGAACTGTACATTGATCTGTCTCTTTCAGATTTTTCTTCTTCCGCTTCGTTGAATCACAGACTGATTTCTGATGTTTTTTTTTCCTTGTCAGCTTCCTTTCTCTGCATCCCCCACCCCCTTTTTTCTCTTTCCTGATAGTTTATTCATGACACCCAATCTGTCTCCTCTTTCTTGCATTTCTTTACCTTGACTTACCTTTCCCCCATTTCTTCTCTTCAGCATGAAATTGAAGAGTAAGATAGGTTTGAATATATTTTTGTGCAACTGGATATATTAGTTAGCTATTTATTAAAAAAAAAACAGCATGTGTTGACCATTTTATACTTCTCCTAGGGAAGCAGCACCTAATAAATCAAGTTCCTTCTTGTATGCAGCTCATGATTTATTTTTTTCCTATGGCATCAGTAAATCTCAGAAAGGATTTCTTTCTGACTGCTTACTCCACTATTAGTCTGTTTGAAACCCACAAGGATTTTAGTAAATGAAAAAAAATTGATTCTTAACGTATTTCTGATCCTATCTATTGTTCAGATCAGAGCATAATCTTCCTTTCTCATATGTGATCCATAGGTGAGGGCATTGTTTTTCTCACACTACACTTGAGTGGAATGTTGAATAATGACATTGATACCCTAGCTCTTTAATTTTAATGATGTCTGTTTCTAATATTCCTCTCTCCTTATGTTCTGTCATTGTTTAGGAAAATTACCCAAAACTTGGAACTGCAATAGACTAATCTCAGGTGTCTTTCCAGTGTCACACTAAAGTATCCCGTAAGAAACCCACCAACTACCATCTCCCACTCTAGATAACTTCCTTAAGTTTATTATTTATTTTATTTTTAGATTAAGCTCTGTAAAGTTGGTAGTCGAGTTGTGTGTGTGTATGTGGTATATTGCAAATGAATTTTGTTAAATAAAACAGACAAAGCTCAAATAGAAGTTTGGCTGCTCTGGAGGACACTGATCAATTTCAATACAAACTTAAAATATGTCCTCCCTTCTTCACTTCCCCATGAATTCATGACCCCCCTGCTTCCTAGGTGCTGAAATCACAGATATGCATCCTCATGCTCAGCTATGAAATTTTATACTTTGATTTCACTTATGTTTGTCAGCTTCTCAATTCCTTTTCCAAATCAACTTTGCCACCCCGCTGATTCTTTCATTAAAGAGGTAAAATACACGTGGATGCATGTTTCCACTCATATGGGCTTCACTTCCTGTAAAGCACTTCATTCTTTCAAGTTTAGCCCAAGGGACTTGTGGGAGTTCCTCTTGTCCCATCCACAGCTTGTCTTGCCTTTCAGGGCTTGTATAATTGATTTAAATGAGTAAGTATCTCTCTGTATTCTAAAACATGTATTATTTTTATAGAAAGAACCTATATCTCATACTTCTAAATAAATTCTTATCTGCCTGTGACACGGAGGCAGCCTCCTTAAGCATTTATCAGACTGAATTTGTCTCTGTTCCTTTCAGCATGAGGCTGTTAACAATAGCTTCACTGGGAGAAAGCTTTCATGCCCACAGAGGAGTAGTTATTGCTGGTCTCCACTTGTGTCCCATGAGAGTATTCACTGGTTAGTGCTTCTGCTTATCACTGCCTACTTCTGGTCCCATTTGGGAGCTTTGTTGGGGGGCCTCTCAGTCACAGAGCATGCTTGAGGCTCTGTCTTTGATCTCAGTGACATGTGACCCAGGTTCTGCCTTGGAATAGTGGGTTACAAGCCACAGCATCTCTTTCCCATTTGTAAATGTATCCATAATAAACTAGTTACTGCCTGGGGATTAAATAAAATTTATTCCCTTCTTTTTTGTTTTCATATATTGAAATTAATGTGTCTTACTGTAGATTCCAAACAGATGGGAAAAGGTCAAGGTTTCTTTGTTGCTAAGTATGTTTCCATGGCTACAGCATGGTAGCTTCTCTTGTTTGGCTGCTGGTAGCTCATTAGAGGAAGGATGAACTCTGCATTGATGGTTCAACGTGGTTGATTTCTGCTTACTTAACTTTTCATCTTCATATGAGAACCATGGTGATAGTTTGAAACACAGACCTGATGACTATAGGTAAAAATTAGCTTAATTGAAACAACTGAAGGGATATCAGTTAATCCCTGAGGTAAATGAAACAATGACCAGAAAATCCATTTCTGTGCTCTGCTGGTTTCAGGGGTTCACTGCTCTTGATGGCACCTGCCAATTTTCTTCACCCCCTTCCTTGGTATTTGGCTTTCTGTGTCCAGGGAGTACCAGAAAGACCCTTCATTTTTGGTTAGGGGAATTTCCACATCCCCATGCCTATAACACTTTTTTGCATGATTTTTTCTCTTAAGAACCACATTCTGAAGATCATTCTGGGATTGTAAAGCCCTAGAAGGCTGTCTAGTAATTCTACCCTGATTCATATTGAGGATACTAAGGCTCAGAGAAGACATGGGACAATTCTAAGGCCACTGTTGGTAGTAGATTGACAGTCTCATGCTGCAATAGAGAACATGTGCCCATGAGTACCTTGCAGCAGGCAGTTTTACGACTGAAACTGATAAATTCATCCTCTGTAGGTGATCTATGGCAAATATGCTTAAAATACATGCAGGACAACTGAGGTTTAATTCAGGCAGAATACAAATGATTTTATGGGCCTCAAATGTTTCAGGGAGTCGGAGAATTTGGGATTTTGGAAGTCAGAACTGTGTAAGGCATTTTGTCTCGATTCGAGGAAGAGATCAGTCAATGGCTAATGATTTGGGGACAATGGTCAAGTTCTAAGGAAGCAAAGATGACAAACCATGCTTTTTGAGACCTCATATAAAACAGACTTCATTTCATATCCATGTTTTAGCTATAGTGAGCACACAGACACCCATGCCAGTAAGATATTCAGGCAATAACAATTCAGGAATAATAATTCTAGATCCTACTGCCGCTGGATCTGTAGATCTACTGCTCACTTCAGTAAGAATGAATAACAGATCTGTCTCAGATTTCACAGTTATTTGTCTGCATTTTCAGCTAGCAGGGCTAGCTCAGTGATGTGATTAGAGAGAGCTGTGCCTGAAGAGTCAAGGGATTTTACTTTTTCCTGGAAAACATGAAATAGGCCAAGAACTAAGAGCCTTCGCTATCTCTCAAGAGCACAGGTCACTCTGCTTCTTTTTTTTTCTGTATCAAGAAAATCCTAGTTAGATTTAGCTGTCTGCCAAGTAGACATGGCATAGATTAATCTGAGAGGAAAATCTCTATTGAGGAATTGTCTAGATCCGAGTAGCCTGTGTTCATGTCTGTGGATGATTTTCTTGATTATTAATTGGTGTAGAATGGTCAGACCTGCTAGGTGATACCATATCTAGGCAGATCTTGGGTTGTATATGAAAGTTAGGTAAGCATGAGCCTGTGAGCCAGTTTGTGAGCAAGTGTTCCTCATGGTTTCTGCCTTGAGTTCAGGCATGTACTTCCCTCAGTAACGGACCATGACCTGGAAGCATAAGTCATATAAATCTTTTCCTCTCTTAAGTTGCTTTTGCTAATTGTGGTTGTCATAGCAACAAAAAGGAAACTAGGGTATGGAAGCAAAACTACTTTAGTTGCAAGAATGTGGCTCTTGATGTACCTCCAGCAGTGATGCTTTAGAATGATCCTCTGCCTTGTCTGGGCTACAGCATCCTTGGTCTGATTTGGGCTGAACTTACTCATTAGACGTCTAGGGCATTATAGTCCTAATGATGATCTTCAGACTGTGTAGGCTGCATCCGCAGAAGAACCTCAGGCCATTACCTCTTGTCTAAAAATATTGGAAACTGGATAGCTTACAAAGAACTAAAATTATTCTTCCCAGGAGTGGAAGCTGGAGAGTCCAAGATTAAGGGACAAGTTGTTTCCTTCAGAAGCAAACTTTGTTTCTATCTTTTCTAAAGCTGCACCCTTAGAAGGCAAAAGTGACAGAGAAGCAAACAGTGACCTTAGTTAGGTCCTACTAGGCCTTTTAAAGATGCTAATGCATTAATTGACTCAATGCCTACACATTTCATTTGTACTTAACATATATTATGTAGATACTATGGTATATGATTGATACAGTACACTTAATTTATTGATTTGATTGATTACTTTCCAGGAGGCCCTACCTTTTAACACTAACACAAGTGCACATTCAACTTGAAAGTGAGTTTTGTGAGGGACACACATTCAAGTGATAGAAATTGCTTGGTACAGGGGTTTGAAAATGAAACTCCCCTCCATCTGACCCATGAGAAAAGCAGCTGCATCTCTCCCACTTCTCCAGCTACTGTTCTAGTCTGGGATACTACCATTTCTTTCAGGTATGCTTACTTCCTGTCTCTGACTAAGCAGTATTTCCCACTGTTTACCGAGCTCATGGCTGCCAGAATCATTCTGCCTGATACTACCATCAGTCTGCTTGGAGGACTATTTTGAGCCCTACCACCTATAGGATAAAGAACAAGCTCATTAATTCTCAACTGAAAGCCATGCTCAAACCATCATTATTTCCAAACATCGATGGATGACAGGAATCAGATCAACTGGGCTCTTTGAGCACCTCTAAACAGGCTGTTTTCTGCTTCCTGAATGTTAGTGTTCTCATGTGAGCTCCTGCATGTTGGTGTCTCAAGATGAAGTGTGATCTACATCTCTGACTCTTGACTAATCATTTCCTCATAAGCTGATAAGGCAGAAGCACCCTGATGTGTACTGTCAGTGCAGGTTGGTTATGGCATCTTGTCCGTCTAGGGGTTGACCTCTTCTGCCATATTCCTATGGATCTCAAGCTCTAGGCATATGTACTTAGGATGATAGAGCTTTGGTTATGTTATTTCTCCTTTTAGAACCTTAATATGGCTTACTTTGCTTAGGTATTTTCTATTTTCAAATTTGTATTTATTTGTGTGTGTGTGTGTGTGTGTGTGTGTGTGTGTGCGCGCGCGTGCCATTCATGTGTAGGTAACCAGGAAGTCCAGAAAATGTGTTAGATCCCCTAATACTGAAGTTACAAACAATCATAAATCACCTGATATGGGTGCTGGGAACCAAATTCAGGTGTCTTAACTGCTGAGCCATCTCACACTCATGTTTATATATACTATTGTTTCTGGGACAGTTGAGTTCAGGCCCCAGCACATACTAGCCAAGCACTTCACCACTGAGACACATACATCCTCAATCCACTAAGCTTTGCCTTAAGTCTCCCCTCCAATTCTGTTGGTTTCCCGTGACCTTCTTTCCTCTTCCAGGGACTGCCCTGTACATCACATCTGGACTGAAGCCTTGCATATGTCTAGTCTTCCAGTTACCTTCTTTGGAAATGTTTATGGTGAAGCAGGTGATTTCTGAACCCTAGGCTTGCTCCACATTGTCAACACACACCCTTGTGGAATAAATATTGTAAGTTTTTATTTCTAACAAGACAAGAACTAGCAAAACCAAGAATAACTGCCTAGGAGGTAATATTAATCTTAAAAATACATGAAAGGATTGAGATTCATGTAAAATGACTTGGCAAATATCATAGATTCAGAGGGAAAGATATCAAATTTGAAACTGTTATTTTTGACTTTGAATTATTTTTTGCTGTTTATGCAATGAGGAAAATGTCAGCTCTTCTTCATGAATCCCAGTATCATGCTTCCAGGGCTCCCTTGTCTTTGCTGTCTTCACTGTTTTATCAGTTGGCTCAGCCAGCTGTTGGTTATGTGGACAGAGAAAGATGATACTTGGTAAACCCTAGGAATGAAAATTTCACGTTAATTATGTAACTACAAAACCCTTCTTCACAACTTTTTTTTTATTTTTGTATGCATGTATGTATCTATGTATATGTATATGTAAGGAGTGCTTATATATATCCATGTATGTGCATGTGTATGGATGCTATAGGATTATCAAGTGTAATTCTTCAGGGGCCATATGCCTGCAGTATCTCTCATTGGTCTGGAGCTTGCCTTAATAGTCTGGACTGGCTGGCCAGTGAGCCCCAATGATTAGCCTGTCTCCTCCCCAGTGTCTGGATTACTAATGTGTACCACCAAACCTGGCTTTTCTTATTGTGAGTTCTGCTGTTTGATTCAAGCCCTCATGTCTAAAAGGCAATCACTTTGCTGATCAAACAATCTTCCTATTCTATCAACTTAAGTATTATATAAATAAATTCATTTTGTGTGATTTATTAATTCTTTGGTGGAGAGTGTAGATCATTTTAAATGAAGTTTTTTTAAATTGTGTGTGTGTGTGTGTGTGTGTGTGAGAGAGAGAGAGAGAGAGAGAGAGAGAGAATATGAGACCAGAGGCCTCAGATCCCCCCAGGAGCTGTAGTTATAAGTGATTGGAAATCACCTGATGTGGGTGCTAGACATTGAACTCAGGTTCTCTGCAAGAATAGTAAGAGCTCTTGACCCTTGAGCCATTTGCCTAGCTCCAAAGCAAAACAGTTCATTAGTTAATGTTTGTCTCAACCCATAAGTGAGAGAGGCTGAATTCAGGACTTATTTTCTAGCCTGGATTATGTAGTATTTCCATGGAATATGATGTCCAACACAGGAGAAGGGAGTAGACACTACATGCACTTCCTAATAACAAACATTTGAAAAAATTCTTCTTTTGTCCACTCTTGAGAACTTCTTCTAGGAAGATGTCATTTCTGAACACTGCTCCAAAGTGACTTTCAGTGAGTGCTACAAACACTGTGTTCTTAGATAAAACAAAGTTCTGTCTGGGGAGCAATGCAAGGGAGGGAAGAGTTTGCATGCCATTCTTCATGCGCCTTCTGCTATAGTTTGTTTTGTGCAGACAAAGCGTTGTAGGAGAAGAGATGGGTGTGGATTTTCTCTAACCATAAAAAGAAAGTGTAGCATTTGAAATGGAAAAAGTAAGGACATTTCAAAGCTAACACAATGAAGCTTATGGAAGTCAACAGAAAAATGGGTTAGAAAAAAATATTGTGTGCTGTGGCCAGAATTTTTACACATGTAGATCTTCTATGGAACTGGAAGGCCAGTCTGTCCATGTGATCACAAAAGACTCAACTTTAAGTTAAGATTAAATAGATGTTCACCAGTTTTGAGAAACTTCAGAGCAGAGATGAGAAAATCCTAGAGTGGAGGAGTTGCTCATTTAAAAGATGCATAAGTCTTACAGAGTATCCCCGAGAATTCCATTTTTAAAAGCACCGGTTATAACCTTGCAGTCAGACATGAAATCATCTGAGTGTTCAGCATAAATAATGCCACAGAACAGAACCGAAATCATAAAGTTGGTTCACAGAATGAGATCAAACATCGTTTCTTGTTATGTGATTTAAAATCTATTTCTTATGGTGAGTTATATGTCTGAAGCCATTACATCAGACCTAGTATGTCAGAGGGTTGGAGAAGTACTGTTTTCTTACCCTCAAATGTGTCCTATATTTGGCATAGTGCTAGCCTGAGAAAGACTTTCATAGTGAAATTATTTAGGTCAAGATAAGGATCTATAGCATTGTTGAAAATATTAGAATAACGAATCAGTAGAGAGGTTCACCCAGCATTGTGATGTCACTCAGACCTCTATAGAGCTCAGAACACTTATCTTTTACCACTTCATTCTTATTTTCATGTTATCACAGCTGATATTAGAGTGTGTGTGTGTTTCAGATTTGATATTTGGTTATTTATAGATTTTACTTTATTAAGGTGAGTTTTATTAAAACCCATAAATGAAAAAAACGAGTGAAGTGTCAGTAGAATCATTCTGCTAACTCTGAAGCTACCTTCAATTTTATGCACAATTGGTTTAGCATTCTTTCTTGCTTTCTTTAGGAAAATCATTTAAGTGCATGTTGAGCCATGCTACTGTCCCTGAGATGTTTTTCAATTACATCATCATTCATAAGTTGTTCAGTGTGAGCTGCTTACTGGGTCAGATTGCCTCATGGGCACTTGTGGAGACCAGGGCAAAAAAAAGGGGGCTGCATAGTTTCTGTCCATTTAGGGGCGAGGAAAGGGATGGCTGGGGCACCTGTGATATCTCTATATGCTAATTTGGGATATCACTAGAGGCAAGGACATGAGCTTCCAGAGACTACTGAACATCTCTAGAAGATCCATGAGGCTAGATAATAAGAGTGAAGATGGTATGGCGGAGGGTAAAGACAAAGGTTTTGTGCAGTGCAATTTTGCTGAATACCTGCCTTGGCCTCAGCATTTGCAGGAAAATATGCAAGAGGTAAGGTGACATCCTGAGAGAACAGGTGGTCACAGCCCTCTCTGCATTTCCCCTGCATCTCTCTAGCCAGAAGGAGGCTAACGGCCAGCCCTGGTGGAGACCATGCAATTCACCAGGCAGAGTGCCATGAGCTAAGAATCTGTGCCAAGCCTCCTGCTCCGCCAAGCTGCAAAGACACCTGTGCCTTATTTCCCAGCATCGAGCTGCTTCTGGACTCTGCATCTTTGCTTAGGAAGTGGATCCAAATCCAACTGCTCTGGACCTGCTCTCACGGAGGAAAGCCTAAATTGTTCTAGGGCCTTTTGTTTTGTTTTGTTTTTAGTTCTTTATTCTCCAAAGAAAATGAAGGAAAGAGATTGTTAGTATGGTGGGGGCCCAAGCTGCCCAGTTACAGAAACAGATGGCGTGGATGTGGTTTAATAGAGGAAGGTAAGAAATGAAAATACAAGAAACAGGAATCAGCCTGTATGTTAATCTTGACTTTTCATTGAATTATCTCTGCAATATTTATGAAACTCACTCCACCTCAACAAAATATGCTCTCCTCTTTTAATCGTAAGAGTAACCTCTCATATGTTCTACATAGGCCTACTACGACAGCTCTGTGACACTATAAAGAAAACTACCTTTGAAATTATAAAGCACTATTTGAACACAAAGATGTTTTTCCAGCATTTTAATTATTTGCATATAGAAGGGTTCAATAATTGTTGGAAGAATGCATGAATCACTGAATGAATAAGTTTACTCTTTTGAATATTCTGCTGCTTAAGGGGCTTGTGCAGTCTTATAGTTTTTCAAAGCCTCTTTTTTGTATTTTATTGTTGATTAGGTGCATATTGTTCTCCCTTTATAATAATTGAATTTCATTTTGAATAGTTATAGGCTTAACCTTAACCCCCCAAATTAATGAATAGTGACCAAGAGCTATTCATGAACTCTAAAATTAAGCAAAAACTCCCTTGAAAAAACTCTAAAACATTGAAGTAGTCTTCCTGAACAAATCATTCACCACCATCCCTCCTTCCACTGAGAGGCAAATTCATTTCGCCAAGCCACTAATGAAATATGTAGAGCCCACAGGTGAACAGCTTTATCGATTTGGAATTCTTCCAACTAAGATGATCAGCCCTTAGGTCCACCTAACCTGTTTACAGATGTAGTTTCTGAGGCTCACAGAGAGGAAGAAATCAGCTCTGTGCATGTAGCCTGTAATGTAAGAATCACTGAAGCCCCTGCGTTGGGGTCGCCAGATAATGGGTCTGTCATCTATAATCCTGAGAGAAAGCAGAAGGAACCCCAGAGAGGATGCTCTGTGCTTTGTCACTTTGTTTTAAAATGGAAAAATGAATTTCAAAGTCTCTGGTGTTTCCACCACCCAATTTTGAAGTTGTTTCTTTGAAAATGTCTGCAGTCTAGTGGGATCTTTGGCTGCTGTATTCTCCGAAAACCTACTGTTCTAGACTTTTTCTTTCTTTCTTTTATTTGTTTCCTTTTTTGCCCACTTTAGGAGATGTGGGATTTAATGTCTGCTTCTTTACTGTTGAACCATTAAAAAATGTTTGATTCATTAGAAAGCAAACTAAGTTGATAATTTCCTAATAAGCTTGAAGGAAACCCTACATTGCTGCTTCTAGATGTACTAAGCAAAGTTTGAAGAAGTTGGAGGCAAGCTGAGAAAAGAATCTCATTAGTTATGGTTTCCAGGGATTGGAACTTTTGACTGTGTCAGTTGGCCGAAGGAGCAATCAAACTTTTTTGATGGAGTTTTTACCTCTATTGGAAATTATCACAGATAATGTCTAAAAGCACAGGTGACTAAGGACCATCCACTGGGAGGTGGTCAAGGGCAACCTTGCCCTCTGTGTTAGGAGAACTTACTCAAGTGTTTGGTTTTCCTTTCACAACATAGCCTCTTGCTTGTTGTGGTGCATGCCTTCCCTCAGGAAGAAGCATCTGATGTATATAATAGTTGCTCTGGAATGGTTTGAGGAAAACCAAAGCTGTTGTAACAAGTTGCTTGCTTGCATTGTTAATGAGTGCAAATTTAAGTTGTTCTTATGTGTACATTAATTATCAATTGCAGTGTGCTTTCATGTTTGTGATATCTCTTAAGCACCGTCTGCCAATAATTTAAAATAAGTATTTATTGCACCCCTTTTATAGGCCTGACATTGTGACAACTGGTGACTGAGTTCAGCCCCAGGGTGGATTACAGGTGGACTCAGGGTTGACATGTCTTGAATGTACGATATAGAGGTTCCTTTAGTGTCTTTACTGCAGCCATCCCCTCTGTTAGGCAATGCTCACAGAAGCTGCCTCCTGTGCTGCTCTAGTTCCTCTCCTAGGGGAACCTATTGTCCCTTGATATTTTCAGAGTGATGACCTCAATGGTCTTGTAAAGAGACAAGCATGAGTGCAGCTGGCCTTGAGCTGGGGCTTGTGGTTTAAAAAAAAAATCCATAATCTCCATGACCTGTGTCTTGGAACAGTTGGTTTCCAGGAGGTGGCAGTGTTTGAGAAGATTGCTGAACCAATCTTCTTAGGAGGTGGAGGTGGAGCCCTGCCAAAGGAAGTGGGTCACAAAAGGTGAACCATGAAGTTTCATAGCCCGGCTCTGTTTTGTATTCACACTCTCCCTCTTTACTGAGTGTATCATGTAGTACATCTGAGCTGGCCTCAGCTTCTGCTCCCCATCCCCATGATGCAATGTATCTCCTTAAACTGTAATCTAAAGTAAACCTCTCCTTCCTTAAACTGATTTTTGTCTGGAAATTTGTCACAGCAATCAGAAAGATAGTGACAAAGTAAAGTTGTTCCTAAATGTAACTGTGTGGACTGCTGGGGCTTTATGGGTGAGAAATGGTCATAGGTCAACACCCTCACAAGACTGGTGCTACGCTGGATGACTGTTTCAATCCTGCAGGAGTGCACTCATACTTGAGGAAGGGGGTTGTTATAGTAGAGCAAGCCTGGTCTCCCCAAATCTTACTTGATATCATACAAGAGAGCTAAAGTCTGTCACTATTTGCTTTATACACGGGTGTGTGCACTATCTATAGTACACATCTCTATTGGTCCATGTCTGAGCTGGGGGCCACTCATGAAGGGGATCTTGGATTCCTGAAAGTTGTCCAACCCGTAACAACCAAAGAAAGAATGATATGCTATAAAACAAAGATGTTTTAGACACTAGAGGAAAAGTACAGATCAGAGCTATTGAAGTTCAGACACAGAACTGTCAGTGTGTGGGAGGTGAGGCAAGATGACAGCATTTGTACAATCTTAGTTTAAGAAGAACTTTCTCATGTAGAGCACACAACTATAGAATTAATTGTCATAAAGCTAATTTGTGATAGTTTAAATGACAATGGCCCCACAGGCCCATAAGTACTGGCACCGTTGGGAGGTGTGTCCTTGTCGGAGTAAGGGTGGTGTTGTTGAATGACGTGTTTCACCGGGGGAAGCCTTTGAGGTCTCAGAAGCTCAAGCCAGGCATAGTGTCTTTCAGTTTCTTTCTGTTTCTTTCATGTCCAGATATATAACTCTCAGTTTCTTCTCCAGCACTATGTCTGCCTATGTGTCACCATGTTTCCCACCATGATGATAATGGACTAAAGCCCTGAAACTATAAGCCAAGCCCAGTTAAATGCTTTCCTTTATAAGAGTTGCTGTGGTCATGTTGTCTCTTCACAGCAACCGAAACCCTAACTGAGACACCATCGCAAAGAAGGAAAGTTTCTAGCTGAGGCATTCAAAAGACGACTGCAAAAACCGTTCCCCAGGAGTGCTCTGTCTGGCACAATGAAATGTCATGATCTCACTTTGGTTCGGTTCCTGCATATTTTCAGATGACTTCATATCTGCCTTTTCATCTGATTCTTGTCATAATACTACTGTGGAGATTAATATACTCTGCAAGCACTATTATACATACATTGATTTATTAATGCATTAATATTTATAATACACATAAATGCATTTAATATTTTCAATGGCTTTGTAAGGCAGGCAGGTCACTATGTCTGTCTCCTTAAGATGAACAGTCAAATTAAGGGGGCAATTAACTAAATAATTTCCTTGAACTTACTTTTTAAAAATTTTGTGTACTTTTTTTCTTTTACAAGACAGGGTCTCAATCTGAAGTTCAGGATAGCCTTGAACTCCTGGGAGATCCTCTTGCCTCAGCATCCCCAGTACAGAGATTTGATATGTGAGCTAGAACTCTCAGTTTTACAGCCAGGATTTGAACTCTTACTGTTAAAGCCAGTGTCTGTGCACTCTCTGTGCACTCCTCTTGCCATGTGACAGAGAAGCAGACTCAGAGACATGCATAAGTGGTGTTAGCATCTGTCCGTTCAAATAATTGAACCATCAATTCTAGGCAACAGTTGCCATACTAGAATGTGTTAAACCTTGTGACTCATTAATATTTTAGATGCTTCATCCCACTGTTTAATGTGACACATTCTTACTTCTATCTTTAATGTACCTAGTATAAAACAGGCTGGTTTAGGCTTGCATGATCTGCACCTGAAATCTCTAAGTTTACTAAAATCTGTGATTATTTTGTTCCACCTTTCCAAACACATAGGGAAAGGTTACATGACATGTTCATGTGATAATGTCTGGTTTGCACTGAGCCTAAGGGATGAGTGAATTTATCTTGTTGTTGTCTATTCTGCACCATATTCATATGAAGATGGGGTGAAGTCGGGAGCAGTTGAAAAAGGAGTCTTTGTTCCTGAATGTGGTGCATATTACCACACCCGAGTGGTACATTTAAATGCCAATAGATCCTCTGATCCTTATGATACAGAGACAGAGTCTGATTTCCTTGCCTGGAAGAATGTGGCAGAGACACTGTTCTACCATTTCTGGAGTTAGTGTGAATAGAATTACATCATCTGTTTAGGCCTGGCACAAGGGCACTTGGGATATTCTGATACCTAACCACCTTCTGTGAGAAGTCCAAGCCACATAGAAAGACTAAGTATTAGTTATACAGTCTGGAGCCATAGCTTGGACCAGGCCATATATGGCGCTGACTGCCAAACACTTTCACCCACACTTCAGAGAAAGAATGCAAGATACCGTTTTGGATGACAGACCGCATTAGCTTCCCTAGCCCCTCAGCAAGTCCTGCTTTCTTCATGGTTTAGAATTCACTAGGAGTTCCTAAATTTCTGACCCACAGAAGTGTGAGTCAAATAAAGTCGTCATTTTAAGCCATTCTGGCTGAGACTACTATAGCAGAGAAAAGCAAACCCTTTAAGCAGCTTAACCAGAAATGATCTCTCAGAGCTGCTCCTTTTCTCGACCCTTTCAATATTCAAGATCTCTGATAGAATATTTACTGCTGAGACCTCACATGAGCAATGGCTGGGAAAAGTCATTTTTGTCAAGGATGACTTGGGAGGTTCCAGTTTTGCACTGGATCCATCTATCATTTTGACAGAGCTGACAGGCAGAAAAACCTCAACAATGGGAAGAGTGAAATGCAAGCTTGCACCACTAGTTGTAGGGTTTCTCACCCTCTCTCTGGATTTGGGGCAGGCAGAGTTGGGAGGAGTAAAGAGTTTCTCTTAGTGACCTCAGACTATCCTAGGTGAGACCATCCTGGGATAACACCTGTATTCACTGTGGGAATGCTGAATGCGGAAAGAGCCAAATGTGACCCAAGGGTTTCTGCAGTCTGACACTTGTGAATGCTCCAAGCAGCAGATGATTCTGCCCACTCACCCAGCTCATCATCTTTAGCTCTGTGAAAGTAGGTGTTTATGTCTTAGAACGAGAAAATGAACAAAATATGTTTTTATTGATTTTTATTGAGCTCTACATTTTTCTCTTCTCCCCCTCCCTGCCTCTCTCCTCTCCCCAAGGTCCCCACGCTCCCAATTTACTCAGGAGATCTTGTATTTTTCTACTTTCTACTTCCCGTGTAGATTAGATTCATGTATGTCTCTCTTAGGGTCCTCATTGTTGTCTAAGTTC
>LOEQ01002215.1:288637-307406 GCA_001685075.1 Bramus lutescens | reverse complement strand
TGCGGGAGCCGGGCAGGACAAAAAGCAGGGCCCGCTCCCCTTATTACTACAATTTCCCCTGCCTCCACTTGCATTTCTTCTAATGTATACGTGACATTGAAAGTCTTTTTATGTGTTTGAAGGCAAATTCTATGTTGTTATTACTGTTTTGTTCTTAATTGTTCATTTGCGACAGTATTTCACTGTGCGGCCCCACCAGCCTTGTCGACTCAGTCCTCTATCTCAGCATTCTCAGCGGTAGGACCGCAGCTGAGCATCACCATGCCTGGCTTGGGACTGTTTGGCCCATTTTTCTCTATTTTTCCAGTCCAGTTTTTGATGGACTTCTAGGAACTCCATACTTCTGGGTTGCATTCTTTTATGGTTATGATCTCTCTTTGTTTTGTCAGTGATGCTTTTTGCTACACAGACATTGTGTTCACGTTTACTAGCTTCGTTTCTACCATGGTCTGGAGTTTAAATGATATGAGTGTTATGAGAGTAATCGTAAAGAGCACTATTGTATTAAGGGGATTTGTTTTGCATAATTTAATTAAAGGTATGCTTAGATATTTGATTTATTTAGATTGCTGTCTTCAGTGTTGCTTTCAAAGCCCTTGATGTGTGATCTACACCATACTGATATTTTCACTGGGTATTTATCATGTGCACTGTGCCTAAGTCACCTCTTTGTTTCTTATATTTTAGCTGCTCTGAACCCTCTTTCTCTGTCCCTTCAACCCCTCCTTCAATTTAGGGCTATGTGTGAGTCCTCACTTCATTAATGATATAATTGACAGCAGAGCCAATGTTTTCCCTTGAAACTATGGATGTCACCTGGCTGCTGACATCATGGGCTGGTGATATACTTACTCAGTAACATGTATTCCTAGTTGGTGCTCAAATAACATATCTAACAAATGAGAACCCTTTTAAAAGCTGGGGTCATATTTTATTTTTCTATGTGCCTTATAGCTTCTGACAAAGCAGTGGACCCCGTGTGCTATCTAGACTTCTGTCACTTGCTACACTTTCAACAATGAAAAGCAGTCTCCCTTGGTTCTTTCTAGTCTTCTGAGGGATGAGCTGCCACTACCACCTTGCCTGGAGAAGAAAAGAACTCGTTTAATTAAAACTAGGGTGGTTTACTGGTGTGAACAATAAAGGACAGGAGGGTTGCAGGTGAGAGCTGCAATCAGGACAGTCATCAATCTCATGCAGCCACCGGGTTTAATTTGCGCAGGTGCCATTGACACTGAGCAAACCAGAGGCCCAAGATCTGTCCACTGAGACAATGGACAAAGGCCTGTGGTCTTTTGGATGACTGGGCCTCTAGATCTTGTTTTCTTCAGGCAAATAACTTCAATGGGTCATTTTTTACTAAATTTTTTTCTATAATTGAGATGGGATATAGGATCTGTTGTTACCTAGTAACTTGAAGAGCAAAATGAATGGAAACTTACCATGTATTAGTCATGATTACAGCTCAAAGTTGGTCCCTAATGGAAAGGGACAGGAAAAGCAGAAGAAGGGAGGTTGAAGTCCAAGGGCAACCTGCTACTTGGGTGTGGGGTGTAAATCACATATCAGAAGCTTTGAAAACATCATTGAAGACTGTAAACTAAATAAATCAAATAGCCAAGTGTAATAAAATAAAATGATATAAACTAAAAAGAAAGTAATAACAAATCTGTTTAAAACTACAGAACACAAAAGAACTTTCCCATGTCACTCAAACCCAGAACAAGGAAGACAAAGGACAAAAATGTGAACATGTGGAAATGAAAGCATCTGTGTTTCAAGAATCACCACTTGTCAAAGTGAATCTTTGTCCGGTAAGTCAGAGAAGGGGCAGAGTGGATCTTGCAATGATAAGGAGGGGGTGCTTTGGACCGAACAGTAATTCCTCACAACATACAAGTGCCTTCCTTCTCGAGGGCTTATACTTTCTTCAACGACTGAGTTCTCCTCACTCAGTGTGGCCAGGGTGAGTCTGACTGTACCATGTATTTCCACCAAAGGGTCCAGGCAGGGATCAATGCGGACTGTTAAGCCCAAATATATCTCCTGCGTGCATGGAGCCTGCAGGTTAGTCTCACTGACGTCATTTCTCATGATCATGTCTGGAGGTCTTGTCCCTAACTGGTGGACACTAGCCGTTGCCAGGAAAGGAGTACAGTGTGCACAGAAGTTGTCATTTATAGCCACACTCATTAACTTACCTGGAAAATACTTTTTTAAAAACTTTATTTTTGTTTCTTCTTTGTGCCTTTCACATCATGCATCTCAACCCTATTCATTCCCTATCCCTTCGTATCCACCATCTGTCCTTGAATCCTCCCCCTGAAAATAAAATAAAATTTAAAGAAAAAAACAAAAAGAAAGAAGAAGAAAGGAAAAATCTCATCATGAAAGCTGTAGTGTGACACAGTAAGTTACACAGTAAACCCTTTTATCCATGTATCTTTACTTGAAAGTGTTCATTGCAGTCATTGGTCTGGTTTGATGACTCTGGTTTCTGCTACACTATTGATGCTGGACCCTCACTGAGACTATTCTTGTATATGCTGTTGTTGCTGTGTTGTGGTGATCCTGCCATTTTGGGTTTGCAGGACCTGCCCCTTCACATGCTCCAGCAGATCATAAATAGGGTGGATGTTGGGGTGGGTCAACTCAACCCTGGTTCTGGGCCTGAGTAGTTGCAGGGCTGATCATTTCTTCCAGCTGTCTTGTCTTCACCGCCAAGATGTCTTCTCCACCATTGCTCTGGCTAGCATCCCTTGCAGCAATGAGCAAGGATCAGGGTCAGTTCTGCTTTCTCACCCTTGGGTTTGGCTTTCCCATATCTACACCAACAGGGCCACCTCTGCTATGTTGCCCAGGTGAGATACAGGAACATTCTCCCAAGTACTGCAGCTGGTGAGGGTCAGAGAAAGCTCTCCCTTCTTAGGACCTCAGAGCCAGCTCTCCCACAGGCCACAGGCATCTTCAAAGGGCAGAGGGAGAAGGCATCTTTTCCCCATCCATATCATATGGCAGATAAGGGCTAGGGCCAGCTCTTCATGCTTACGTTCTAGGGGTCAGTACACCAGCACCTCTGTCACTAAGGTCAGTTCTACTGTGCTGCCCAGGCCAGGTGCAGGGCTCACTTTCCCTAGCGCTGCAGCTGATAAGGGGTAGGGTCAGCTCCCTCATCTGAGGTGAGTGATGAGGGGAGGGACAAGGGGTAACGGGGAACATCTCTCCATGTCCAACACCATGGCATGATAGTGAGAATAAGTAGTGGAGACAGCTCTCCTACACAGCCACCTTCGGGACTGGCAGAATATACTTACTAACTCTTTACTCTCTTCTAGAATATCTAGAAGTCCAGAATATGCAAAATATAAGATCTACTACTGTTTCATAGGATTTTTCCATATGAAACCCAAGTCTTCTGGTGCTCTTGGTACCACAGTCCAGCATTAAATACTATCAGCATGTTCCCCATTATTTTTCATTGTTTAGAACATGTTTTCTACTCTGCTATGAAAATTATTAAATTTATCAAAACTTAAATTATTTAAGGCATTTATAAAATATAATTAAAATTGTACCTTCTCAGAAAGATTTTGTGAAAAGTATTAAACATGAATATGAATATAACATGGATATTGAATGAGATTGCTCAGGGCTGGGTTGTAACTAAGTGGTCACATGCATAGACAATGTAAACACTGGGTTTGATTTCAGCACCAGAAATCAGAATCAAAAAGAAACAAACCCTTGTACATACAAACAGAGGCAGGTTGAGTTTGTCATCTCCTTAGCATTTTTGTTGCCTATGGATGAAATGAAATGTTGATGCCTAAATGAACATAGGGACACCTGATACCACTGAGTCAAAATCAAAAGCACATTTTCTTCTTTAAAGTACAACTCCTGGAGACCCCACTAAGAAGTTTTCTTAGAGGGTTTGGGAGTGACTATACAGAAGGTATAACATCTTTTAATGCTAAAACATCCTGAAATTGCTCCCAGATCACCTGCAAAGAACTGGTGATGGCCTGAGAGATTGTGGGGTGAGTTTGGACCCAAGATAGATTTCTGGATGCTCTGTAGTATTCTGAGTGATGCATTCTGCTCTTGAGTTAAAAGCTCAACTACAGCATGATCTATTTTTTATTATTTTATTTTATTTTTTAAAAAAATACCAATCCAAATTGCCACTTCCTCCCCTCCTCCCACTTCCCTCCCACTCCCTCCACACACTCTTCCCCCAACGCCCCTCCAATCTTAAGAGAGGGCAAGGCACCCTGCCCTGTAGGAAGTCCAAGGCCCTCCCCACTGCATCCAGATTGAGCAAGGTATACATCCAAAGAGAATAGGATCCCCAAAAGCCAATCAGTAGAGACAAATCCGAATGCCATTGTCATTGGCCCCTCAGTTTGCCCCCACTGTCAGCCACATTCAGCGGGACTAGTTTGATCTCATACTTGTTCATTCCCAGTTCAGTTGGAGTTGGTGAGCTCCCATTAGCTCAGGCACATTGTCTCAGTGGGTGAACCCTCATGGTCTTGATTTCCTTGCTCATATTCTTTCTCCTTCTACTCTTCAGCTGGACCTTGGGAGCTCAGTCCAGTGCTCCAGTGTGGGTCTCTGTCTCTGTTTCTATCTGTTGTTATACGAAGGTTCTATGGTGATCTTTAAGATAATCATCAGTGGGACTACAGGACACAACCAGTTCAAGAATCCTCCCTATTGCTCTATTGCTTAGGGTCTTAACTGTGGTCATCCTTGTAGATTCCTGGGAATTTTTCTAAAGCCAGGTTTCTTGATAATCCCAAAATGCCTCCCTCAATCAAGATATCTTTTTCCTTGCTCTCAGATCTGACTTCATCCATCTCAACTATCCCATTCCATCAAGCCTTCCCCAATTCTCCTCTTCTCCCCTCCTCTTCCCCTTGTCCCCTTCCTTCTACCTCTGCCCCCATGCTCCCAAATTTTGTCAGGCGATCTTGTCTGCTTCTAATTTCCAGGTGGATTTATATATGTTTTTCTTTGGGTTCACCTTATTACTTAGCTTCTCTAGGATCATAAGCTATAGGCTCAATGTCCTTTGTTTATGGCTAGAATCCTAGTTGATTTTGATAAAGGATTTTCTGCCTTCCCATCCTCTCTGAAGCTGGCCTTCTCTAGATATATAATGTTAGTGCCTGGTACCCTAGGAATTCTCCATAAATAATGGCACTTGGGGTTTGAGGTGTGGAGTCAATTTTATTTTGCTGACTTATTTTCCTCGTGAAGTCATAGTTGAAAAACAAATCCCTTCCATGCAGAAACAAGAGCACCATGTGATTTTCTGAAGACAAAATTTATGTTGACTTGGTAACCACAGCTCAGGACCCTTAGTCAATCACTCATGTAACAGTATTTTGTAAGTTATAATAAGATATTAGTGTATTAATGCTAAATATGAAATAGTTTAGACTTTAGGGTTATCACCCAAGTTCAAAGGAAATTAAAATAAACTTTTTAAAAATTATTACAGACAACCTCTCTAGGAGACAGGAAATCAGGATGTCTAATTACTGAAACTGTAGTAGATAGTTCTAAGATGCATGTAAGTCACAGAAATAGTTAAAACATCTGTCATTCTGTACTCTAGTAGTCTACTCAAAAATATTAATTAATTTTGCAAAATGTACTTTATAGAAACTTTAGGTGCCAACTTGTTACAAATATCCAGGTTTTATATGACGCCTTTCAATTACTGAAGCCTTAATGAACTTTAATGCTTGATGCAGAGTTAAACTGGTAAGCATGAAGGAGCCAAGGCTGGTGCTGAGTGTACTCCTTTAGCCCGTAAGAGGCCTCTGCAGGCAGGCCTGGGGAGGCTCTTGGTTTTACTCTCTGATTTTCAACCTTAACGTAATAGGTACCATCATTTTATTATGTATGTCTTTGCCATAAAGATAACCATTAAGATACTCCCCTATCCAATCACATAAAGATCAAAGTGATTACTGTCCCTACTTTTGAAATGAAAACCTTAGTCATCTCCAAGACATCCATCTATGTTGAATAAAAGAGACAGAAATTATGCAATCATTTTAATCTGTATTAAATGACGTAAGTAGCCTTAATATAAACACTAGGATGACTGCAAATGAGTTTGGGATTGTAAGAGACAACTGACAGTTGGGCAGGGTTTCCTTGAGATGGTCCTTTATTATTTGAAGTTGCACCTGAGGATAGTGAGGAAATTCATCTACTCTCTCATCTTTCATCTACTGGGCAGGAGTCATGCATGCACCTACCCAGGGCTCTTGCCCTCACACTTCCCCATATATCCTTTACTATCTGCTGGTCATGTGTGTGTGTGTGTGTGTGTGTGTGTGTGTGTGTGGTTATTCTATAAATCTCTTCATTCCCTCAGACCATTTGCTCTATGATTTACAACCAGTTTCTGCACAAGTGTTGGAAAATAGTAATTCTAAATATAAACCAGCAGGAGAAAGGAAGGAAGGGAGGGGAAAAGGAAGGAAGGAAGAACTGGGTGGGCTTGGAGACCAGAGATAAAGTGCTTATTTATCAAGAACAAAGCCAAAAGGAAAAGAAAAGACTGACAGTAAGGTGGTAAAAGAATGAAAAGGGGAGAAAGGAAAGAGAAGGAGTAAGGATAGAGGTAATGAGGGGGTAGATATGAGAAGGTCAGTGTAGACAAAGCCCTTGAATCTTTGGCTGGTCTTTGGATACTAGGAAAGGCAGCTGTGTGTTTAGCCAGTCTTCGTATCCTATCTTCCTGGCCCATTTCCCACACACTTCCTTTTCCTTCCTTCCTTCCTTCCTTCCTTCCTTCCTTCCTTCCTTCCTTCCTTCCTTCCTTCCTTTCTTTCTTTCTTTCTTTCTTTCTCCTTTCCTTTCTCCTTCGAAGGAAGGAAGGAAGGAAGGAAGGAAGGAAGGAAGCTTTCTTTCTTTCTTTTAGTTATAAACGGATTGGCACATTAGCTCAGGCTTCTTATTAACTCTTATAACATATATTAGCACATTATTCTTGTCTATGTTAGACATGTCACCATTTTGGCAAGGCAGTCACATCTAGCTTGTTCTGTGTCTGGATCACGGCTGCAGAAATGCAGAATCTTCTTCCCAGAATTTTCCTGTTCTCCTTGCCCTGCCTCTACTTCATGCCTGGTCATCCCACCTCTATTTTCTGCCTGGCTACTGGCCAATCAACATTTTATTAAACAAGTACAAGAAGCAATGTTTATTGGGTAAAACCATTGTCCCACAGCACTCCCCCCTTTGTTTTAAAGAACAAGAACTCTGAATCTAATATCCTTTATTTAGCTTTTCTCCTGACCATTATCCATAACAACTTGTAACCAACATTCTAAACAAAGGAAAATATCAATAGTTCATTTTGTGGGAATGTGGTCATAGTTTTTCAGGCCACTTCCTGCTGAATTGGGGTGCTGATAATCTTATGGGGACCCATACACTTCTTTTGTCCTGATACTTACTTGTTGGATTTGTCTCATTGTCTGATGTGTCCTTATGTGTATTGCACAAAACGTGAATAAAAATGCTAGGCATAAGTGTGCAAATGCATTCCTAGGCTGTAGCTATGCACACATGACCCCATTGAATCAGTATTTTGCTATTTTTCTGAAATATGGGCTCACGAAATTCTGGATTCCCCATCTTGAGATTTATGCATCATTACATTTTCATATGATCAGATTTAGTACATTCAAAGTACAGGGAGTGGCTCCAGTTTCTTGGAAGCCAAGGCAGAAATGGAGTAGTTAGAACAGCAAGTCCCCAATCTTAGTGCTATGCTTGGTTCTCAGTTGTGAAGTGGAACAGCCAGGTGAGTTTCAAGGTTTTAGTTCTGTGCTTGGTTCTCAGTTGCTCATCACTGCCTGTGGCATCCAACACCTTTATTTTATTAAATATTTTTTTTATTAAAAACATTTTAATAAATTATATTCTGGTCATGATTACCCCTTCCTGAACTCCCCCCAGATCTTTCCCACCTATAACTCACCCAACTCTATCCCATTTCTTTCTCTTTTTAGAAAACAGTCCAGATGCAAGAAATTGTGAAGTGCATGACTGTTTTATGTGGTTTGTAAAATGCCAAGTCATTCAGAGCAGGAGAGAGACACTTCCCAGATTATCCAGATGTTTTCATGACATCTTCAAGTATACAGGAGAGGAAACCAAATGCTCTGGTCTTTCACTGTCTCATCATTTTATTACCACAGATATCAAGTATTTAGATGTTGTTATTTCTTGGTGGTGATGTTGGGAATCAGCCACGTTTAGCTGAAATACACTGTGAAGTGACGGAACACACTGCTGACCGTGGAGCCAGACAGGACTCTCATCATAAATTCCCAAATCAGCCTGTGAGGGACTGGGTGCTGAGTATGTGCTTGTGTTTGATCAGGGGAGGCTTGGAGAAATGGGGTGGCTTGCTGAGGATTGCACAGCTTGCTGCAGAGCAGTGGAGGGGCAGCCAGAACATGTGCTTCAGCTGGCGTATGCTCTTTGTAGTCTTGGTGAAACTGGTGAGGGCTGGGAGTACTTCCTCTGGCTCTTGGGATGATGGTAGAAACTGTTGTTGCTTTAATTGATTTTGTGAGTTAATATTTTGAACATATATCCCCTTTTCTACGTTTGTTCTACTTCTGGAAAAGTCAAATGGAACAGTACTTAGCATTAAAAAAAGATATCTTTTTTTTTAAAGCTGGGCATAATTCCCAGTCGCTACCCTTCACCTTCCCCAGATCATTTATCCTAATTATGCAATTATTTGAGAAGATTCCGATACTGCCTACTTATCAGAAGCCTCTGGACTACATGCCACGCCCCTCTGATTAGGGGTGATTAGGGAAGTAGCTGGTATCAAACTGTTTCCACATTTCCTTTCTACATTGATTGTCCAGGGGTGATTACTGTGGTTGCTTGGCGGCTGTTCTCATTAGCGTGGCATTGATCGAGGGCCTGTGACGATTCCAAATGCCAGGCTAAACATGTTGCGTTCAATTCGTCATGTGAAGCCTACAGACGAAGAAAAGAGAAATTAAGGCCAGTGTTTTATTGTCCAAAGTCTGGTCAAATTGCAACCCTTCTTGCTGCTTCACCCAGCTTCTGCTTCAAAGAAGTAACATTAATTAGTCTTCCCGGCCATGCAGTTCTTAGAAGCAATACCCTTGATCTATTGAAGTTTGCTTTATTAAAATTATCCACTGTGCCTGCCCTTAGTAAGGTCAAAGAAGAAATCTATGAAAGCTGATTCATCACAAAGACCCTAGGGATGCATGTCACAGAGAAAACCAATTTTATTTTCCTGTTGCAAGACAGAAGTGGGTTACAAACTCCCTTATCAGAAAGGCAAAGCCGAGAGAATCCAACATTAATTTGGAGAAAGGCCTAATCAGTCTGTCTGATGTGCTCTGTGTGAGACTCCCGATGACCAGGCCACACGTGTGAGATGGAGTGGGGAGTCAGCGTTTTAACTCTGTAAGTGACTGCTAATTCCTCCCGGGAGATTCTCGCTTGTAAGAGATTTCCCTCCATGATCTCTGCTACATTTCTTTAATAGTTATTAATGCCACCACGTGGGCTCTGCTTTCTTGCCTTGATAGAATCTCTCAGTGGGGCTACTTCACAGGCTTTTGGCAGAGGTGGGAAAACACAATGAAGGAAGAGCTAGTTTCCTTCCTTCATCAGCAGAGGACAAAGACCAGGACGTTGGTTTGTGCAGTATCACCCAATCTGTAAAGTCATTGAAAAGGAACCAGATCTTGTTCTCACCCTCAGCACATGCGATCCCCCAGCATAACTTTAATTTGTTCTGTCTGATGTGAGTTTGCTTTCATTTCTACTGATAACAATTTGGAAAGTGCAGCCATTGTTAGCACAGTCTATACTCCTTAAACATACAACAAGTAAGCGTTTTCATGGTTTGCTGCTGACTTAGGATGTTTTGTCAAACGCAAAGTTGAATTCCCCATGTGCTCATTGCAAAGTCTTCTCCATTTGCAGGAAGTATTTAGAGGTTGATATTTAATGTAATTTATGTGAAGTGTAGTTAATGAGACTGCGGATTTCAGAAGTAGAGGCTCTACCAGCTCTGCTTGGATCAACCCACAGTCTTCTAGACTGCAAGACTTTCCATTTATGGACATATGTGCTTATCCTCTAGGGTGCTTTTACTGGGCATGGTGGTACACACAGGAGCTTCAGGAGTTCAGGATTATCCACTGTTACACAGCGAATTTGAAACTAGCAAGGACTATGTGAGTCCTCCAGTCAACAAAACAAAACAAATCAAAACTCCACTTTCTACTTGAAAGTCTTGGAGTAGTTAGGTCTCTCTTGACTTGAGTGTCATGGAGGTTTAATTTCTAGATCATTTAGGGAGTTAACTACTCCACATATTGAAACAAATGTTGGGCAATTTCTAAGGGTTTTAGGCCCTTTGAAGTTAACAGGGAAAATATGACTAAATAATGGTTTTTATTTTGTCAAGCCAAGTGATTAGTTTGGTAAAGTGTTGAGACATGGGACAGATAGAAAGATTTCTCAGAGGAGAGAGGTTTTGCTCTCACTGTGTGCAATCAGGTGGCAAGTGTTCTGTACGCAACTATGTATATCAAGGGACAAACTCTGAAAAGATTACAGTCTGTTCTAGGAATAAAACTGACAGTGGGGGCATCTGTCTCTTTCATTCAGTTACATGGGAGGGATGCTTTCCTCTCTAGAGAGATGAAGATAGAAAAAATGAGCACACCAACCTAACAGAAGTCACAACACCATGAAACTGACATTCTTTAGGGATGTAGTTTGTTTGCTGGAAAGGTCAAGTTTAATAATCTCCAGAGCAGCAGGTACTCAGAGGGCTCTTACTGTACCTATTCAGGCTATTGCCACTCATGATTTAGCTTAACACTTTTGTGTTTTCTAGCCACGTGTTCCTACTTATCCAGCATACTATGGATCCTAGGACTCCAAGATCAGAGCAGGGTATGAGTCACCCCCTACTGGTGTGAGTTTAACTCTATCTTTGCCTCTGGCTTGGTCTCTAAGCTCCAACAAGGCTCTTTGAACCTCAGCTTACATCTGTAAATTATGAGAATGAACACGCTGACATTATCAGTTTGTGATGCGGACTGAATGAGGTCACCACAGAAGGAACATGGCCAACACCAAATCTACTTTCCTTAACTCTTTCTTTCAATGTAACTGTCTCCTTTCTCCACCGGAGAACGAACCTCAGCACAGACTGACAAGTACCTTTCTGATGTTATGTCCTCCACGAGCACAATTCATTGCTCACTTGCTCATGCTCTTTTCATCTCAGGAATTTCTCATGCTTACTGGATCTTTGTAGGGAATCTCTGAGAAACTGTGATTAGTCAATGACCAGAACAGAATTAGACTCACAAAGCAAAGAATTGATAAAGCTGAGAGTGCATTTCCTTGGGGTATGCTGAAATGGCTAGTTCTTATACTAAAGGAAAGGAAAAAAATGAAGAAAAAACTAAAGGAAGGAAAAGACAAAGGGGGAAGACGTGATGGAAGGAAACTTTCAGAAGAAGATTCAGGCATCTTTGTACGAAGACTCTGATTGGTCATGAAAACTGACTTGATGCTGATGCTGGCAAGCATGTGGGGGCAGTACATGACTTCTTTTCTCCATCAGTTAGAGAATTAAAAGACAGGAAAATAACTCAAACCAAAGTGAAAATGAAGTTTACAAGCAAGCATTTCAGAGCTCTGTGGGCTCTCAGAGCTGGGAAAACACTGCTTCTTGGGGGGGCATTGTTAGGACTTTTATTTGGGTTCAAGTCTTCTGCAAGGGATGCCTTACCAGAAGGTACTGAAGCTTTCAGAGAACCCCGCAAAAGGCAGGTTATCCTCAGCTTTGAGTGTCCTAAGGGATCTCATTCTATTGCTTCGTCTGGCTGTGTACCATTTTGAGGTCGTACGCTTTTCTTCCTTCTTCCTACCCGCAAAGAGCTTCCCATTTTTCTCTGTAGATCTCTGAACACAAAGCTGTGTGTGGCTATCTCACTCTCTATTCAGAAAGTCAGTCTTGCCATCTGTCCCAAGCCCAAATGCTGGAATTTAGCAAATCAGAAGGGGCCCTCAAATCCACAAAGCATATTGGTGCTGTAAAATCTGGTCTGGAATTGTGCTGAAAGGGTGGAGGTTGAAACCTTACTTGAAGTGAAATTTGAGATGAGGTTCTGTGTGTCAAATCTGAGAAATATCAGGAGGTGAGGTAAACAATGATAAGGGGAAACGTTGGCCACACCAAGCTGGGAGAGAAGGATTTCTTATGATGAGAACTGAACTTCAAGTGTGTCTCTAACTGTGTTAGATTTAGTCTTCTTAAGACACAAAGAAATAACGAAATCATTATTTAAAATGTATTCTAGCTCAGAAGTCAGCTGGGAAGTCCTCAAAGTATCCATAACTCCACCAGGTGTTAGAGTAATTATAATTTGAACCTCAAGACATGGGCGTGCACACACACACACACACACACACACACGAAATAACTGGCTGGAAATGTGGTGCTAATGGACATGGTATTAATTACAAACAGCAGAGGAAGAAAGAAAGCAACTGTTGAAGAAGTCGGAAAGATGACAATAAGCTAGGTTTTGTTCAGAGGCATGAAGTGGTAGCTATGTTTTCTGTAGCAGAGAAGAAGACAGAAGAGGAAATTGGAATGGCATAGGAGTGGTGGGAATGAGTAGTGATCAGAATAGACAAGGGGCGGAAAATACGTTTATTGTCTAGAATGTAGGTTGAGTGCTTGGGATGATGGTTAAGGATGTGATGGGGAGCACTGAAAAATGAGTCAAGGCAGTTGAAGCTCCTGTGCAAGAACAAAGGACATGCGCTGCATTTCAAGCGGGAAATCGAGTGTGAATGAATACATCTAAGGACAAGGATAGAGATTAGGAAGCCAAGCTGTGAAGTGCTAGCATCATGTTCTAGGCATGCGGGGGTGGGAAGAAGAGTTTAAAAACAATGAGATAATGAAAATGATCAACAAACACAGCAAAATCATCACAAGACCGAATACTCAGGTCCTCCTTTTTCTCCAACCATAGTAGGAATCTCCATTTATAAAGTCTCCACTTCAGAGAAAAACCTGGCCTTTTAAACAGTGAGGAGTCTGTGGTTCTTCTCCCTGCTTACCAGACTGTAACTTCCAAATCTTTCTGCACTTCTGGGTTCGAGTCTAGGGTCTCAAGTATTCTTAATTCTGCCACTGAGCTGTATCTCCAGTCCATCCTCTATGTCCGGATACAGTTGGATGGTTGACTAGGTGGATGGGTGCATAGGGTTTGCCTTCCTAGTTCTGGAAGGACCTGAGAGCTCCTTGTCTCTTTTCTATATTCCCCCAAATTAGAGGTGAAAGGCCTATTCCAAAGATTCTGGCCTGTGTGTGGACCCACCTGGCTACACAGCATCTGCATTTAAGAACATCTCTATTTCTCTTCTTGTCATTACCAGTTACACAATAGTGACTATTGAAGGATATAAGGAATATTGGGTGGTTTGTTCTGTAGAATTTGCTGTGTTATGTCAGAAATCATGTAATAAAGTATTTCTCCAAACAGGTGAGAGTGAGAACCTTTGAACATACTCCTGAACATCAAAACATCCAGTAGAACTATCCTGGTGCTGTCCTTGATGTGCAATGGGGAAGAGGCAGAGGAGCCTGGAGATGCAGGATGGAGAACTGCGCTAAGTATGTGGGCAGACAGGCTAGCAGGGGCGACTCATGGTGGCGTTGAGGCCAGATAAGGAGAGCTGCTCTGCCTGCTTCCTGCTATCCAGGACTACTTCCATCGCACCATCCTCTCTGCTCTCTGACTACTCTACTTTGGACCCTTAACTGAGGGCCCAGTGGTGATGTCCACAAGGTTATATAGCTCAGTTCCTGCTAGATAGGTTTTCTGAGCTGGTGACAGAGGGAGTTCTCCTTCCTTAGTGTGACCAGGGATTCCTGAAGATGTCAGACAGAAACTGAATTGCTGAATCCCCCAGGCCACCACCATTTTATTTGGGAACCTGCACTTTGAGCTAAATCTTCTGAAATGGGCCTTATTTAACTAGGGCTCTGTCTTCCCTTAGCAATCCTTTCCTCAGTTAAAAAAAAAAAAGATGTATTTTCCCCAGGTGGGTGTGCGGCTGACTACAGCAGCCTCATTTTAAATGAAAGCATTCTCCTAGTCTCTGGGGAGCACTGACAGGATTTAGAATTTTCTGGGTTTGTTATTTGAGCCTCACAAAAGAAAAATCCCATCTTAGATGCAATTAGACCATTTCTTTCTTTGTCTCCCCAGAGAAAAGGAGAAATACAAAGGGCAGAATTTTACAGTCGATATATGGGTAATTCAAAGCCCAGTGTGTGTGTGAGATAATATCTGATAACAAATAAGAGCTTGTGTGTGTCCTTTCTGCTATGTGAAAAGGTGATAATGTGCCTGGAATATTCTGAACAACAGAGAGAACCTCAGAACAGTCAAGTAATGAGGAATTTTCCGACACAGAATACAGGATAGACAGCTCCCAAAGAAAGCCGTTTAAGGGCAATGCTGAGAAGGTCCCATTGCTCCTCAGGGGTGGGACAGGAACAGTAAGCCTTCATTACTCACTCTGTCCCATAGACTGCATCACTGCCCACAGGTTACTGATCAGAAACACTGGCACAAAATTTCTAAAGAACTATGTTGAGTTATAATTTACCGACAACCAAATTAACCAGTTTAAAAGATAGAATTGGTTGAGTTTTGACAAATACCCATGACCTTGCAATCACCATCGCAAGCAAGTCATTCCTGCATCCTGAAATGTTCGCCTTGCCCTGTGCAGTCCTCTGTCCAACAGCAACATTCATCTGTTTTTCCATTACTGCCGTTTCTTTGGCTGCATTCTCAAATGTCTTCTGAATAGTTAGCATGTTATTAATCTAACTATACTAATATGACAGATCTCCTTTTGGTCATGCCCTCATGACTTTGGGCAGTTTTTGTGGGGTTTTACTTGGGTGGACAGTGTAAGCATTATGTGTTTGGAGTCTAACCTTCATTTCCTCTCTTAATTTCCAGGCTTTCATTGAAACCTTACTTGTACTTTTAGAGCTATGAAAGGAGATCCCATACATAGTGGGGTGAGGGCAGAGAGCTGGTGACCAGCAACAAGAGGCAGCAGCAAATCTAATATAATGATCTGATACCTGATAATGGAAGACAAAAGATGACAGGCTAAGTTCGCTCTATGGTGGGTGGTGGCTGGTGAGGGAGATATCTCTTGATGAATAAAAAATTAAGGATAGGTAAGACTGATGGGCTAACCCAGATAATGGTGATGCCAGGGGTCATATGACAGAAACCTGATTGGATAGTTAGAGATTCTTGTCAGTGTGGTTTAAGTTCGTAATTAATGGAGGAAAACAACCCAACAATGATCATGTGTGAACATACACATACTATTCTGTGGCCCCTAGGAGTCATTATTACTTTGGAGACCATCCAGGCACTATTTTCTGTTGTGATCATTTAATCACTCAGAAATTTCATTCAAATTAAATGCATTTTCATTGATTTTTTTCATATCTATCAAAAACCCATTTATTGAGGTACGATCCACTGTCAAAGCTCTATCACATTTTCTGTGTCTCTCTATATATTACAAGAAGCATCACAATATACCCTAATTATTTTTGGTGTCGCTGTCATCTTATTGAACCATTGGAAAATAATTCTTCAGCATATATAATGATAAACAACATGTACCTTGGCCTTTTTTGTATGTACTATCTATGCAATTCCCACAATCCTGAAATGTAACAGTAATGTAGCACAAGCTAACATGCAACTCTCATTCAAACTTACCCCACTTAAGGGTTTATGTTTTAAATGACTTTCTTGAAGACCAAAATAGGTCTCATGACTCAAAATGGGATATGTTGGGGGGATAATAATTCCAAGAGATTTTATGTTGGAGCAGAGCAGCACACATTTGAAATCAATCTTATGAAAAGTGTCCAGTAAGTATAACTTAATTGATCTAAAGTATTTATATATTGATTAACATCTAATTTGCTTGTTTTCACTTTTTATTCTTGGCTCTCTGAGCCCTGCTGGTAATGAACCAGCAAGGCTTGGCTGTTAGCTACTTGCAACATTCATCTAAGCTCCATTTCTCTAGTGACTTGTAACCAGCTTGGCTACAGAAGAAAGCCCTTTTACTGTTCTGATTCATATCAATCAAAGACCACAGAAAGAATCCTAATATTTTTTTAAAATGTTTTCATTCATCTTGGAGTTTAGTTGTCATAAAAACGATATGCTTAAATTGTTCACTGGGTGTAAATGGCCCCATAAACTCTTGGAACTGAGTGACATGGGATAATGAAATTACCTTCACAAAGAACAACAGAATAGATCTTTTTTTATTGTAATCATCAGATAGCATGCCCCAAGGTATTGATTGAACTACACATAAAGCTGATATGGCGCTGTAAAAGGATGGTAGCATGCTGAATTCAAACAACCATACACAGATTAGTCTGAAGATAACTAATTCTAATAACTTCCATATCATTTGCTGGAAGAATCACAAACAAAGGAAAAATGGTTATAAATAAAATCCCCTCCTATATGTATGGAAAATTTTAGGGTATATTGTGGGCTATTCCAGCAATCAAATAGAAAGATACATTCGTATAAAAATAGGCATGTTTATTTAGGAAAGACTAAATAATGGCTAATGTTCAAAGAAGTGTCTGGAGATGTCACTCCAATCAGGATAGTGTTTAGAGAAGGCTAAGGTCTATAAACATCTGAACAATACTGGTTTGAACTGGGTCTCTTGTGTGTTTTCCATCCAAAATACTAAACTGTTTTGTTTGGATTTCTTTTAGATATGGTCTCACTAGACAGTCTAGGCTGGCTTTGATCTTTTGGTTTTCTTGGTCTCCAAACTGCTGGCCTCATAGGGTATACTACCTTGCTGTTGAACTTCTTTAAATAAGAAGGTTCCTTCTTTGATTTTTCAAGTTTCAGGTGATTGAATGAATATAGTGGATGGTGTCTCCTTGACAACACATACCCTTTCATCTTTCATCATCTTTATCTGTACAGTGTATTCTGCAATGGAAAACACACCATCTCTTCTCTGCTTGAGTTCTATTTTTTTTTGTATGCCCATATTCACTTTTATCACTTTTCTCATGGATTCCATGTCTTTTCTTTATACTAAAAATAACTCGAGATGTAAAAAGAGACGAGAGGAGGGACGGAGAGCCCTCCCCATTAACCCTCTCCCATGGTTCCCATGCTCCCAGTTTACTCAGGAGATCTTGTTGGTTTTCGACTTTACATGTAGATTAGATCCATGTATGTCTCTCTTAGGGTCCTCATTGTTGTCTAGGTTCTCTGGGATTGTGATTTGTAGGCTTGTTTCTTTGCTTTATGTTTAAAAACCACCTATGCGTGAGTACATATGATAATTGTCTTTCTAGGTCTGGGAAACCTCACTCAAAATGATGTTTTTTAGAACCATCCATTTGCTTGAAAATTTCAGGATGTCATTATTTTTTTCTACCGTGTAGCATTACATTGTATAAATGTATTAGATTTTCCTTATCCATTCTTCAGTTGAGGGGCATTTATGCTGTTTCCAGGTTCTGGCTATGACAAACAATGCTGCTGTGGACATAGTTGAGCACATATCTTTGTGGCACGATTGAGCATCCTTTGGATATATACCCAAGAGTGGTATTGTTGGGTCTTGAGGAAGGTTGTTTCCTAATTTTCTGAGGAATCACCATACTGATATCCAAAGGGGCTGTACCAGCTTGCATTCCCATCAGCAATGTAGGAGTGTTCTGTTTACCTCGCAACCTCTCCAGCATAAGTTGTCATGAGAGTTTTTGATCTTGGTCATTCTTACAGGTGTAATATGGAATCTCAGAGTTGTTTTTACTTGCATTTCTCTGATGACTAAGGATATTGAGCATTTCCTTAAGTGTCATTCAGCCATTTTAGATTCCTCTGTTGAGACTTCTCTGATTAGGTCTGTACTCTGTTTTTTAAATGGATTATGTGTTCTTTTGGTGTCTAGTTTCTTGAATTCTTTGTATATTTTGGAGATCAGACCTCTTTCTGATATGGGGTGGTAAAGATCTTTTCCCATTCTGTAGGTTGACATTTTGTCTTGTTGACCCTACCCTTTCCTTTACAGAAGCTTTTTCAGTTTCAGGAGGTCCCATTTATTATTTCTATCAGTGTCCGTGATACTGGAGTTATATTTAGGAAGTGGTCTCCCATGCCAATGTGTTCAAGTGTACTTCCCACTTTCTCTTCTATAAGGTTCACTGTGGCTGGCTTTGTGTTGAAGTCTTTGATCCATTTGGACTTGAGTTTTGTACATGATGATAGATATGGATCTACTTTAATTCTTCTGCATGTTGATATCCAGTTATGCCAGCACCATTTGTTAAATGTGCTTTATTTTTCCCTTTGATATTTTTTGCTTCTTTGTCAAAAAATCAGGTGGTAGAAGGTGTGTGGATTAATATCCATGTCTTTGAGTCTGTTCCATTGGTCCTTCTGTCTGTTCTTATGCCAATACCAGGCTGTTTTCAGTACTRTAKCTCTGTAGTAGAGTTTGAAGTCAGGGATTGTGATGCCTCCAGAAATTCTTTTATTGAACAGGATTGTTTTGGTTATTCTGGGTTTTTTGCTTTTCCATATGAAGTTGAGTA